>CCAG010019340.1:0-135540 GCA_001077435.1 Glossina morsitans morsitans | reverse complement strand
TTTTTGTCTTAATATGTATGAAATTGGATATCGATTTTTAGCATGGCATAGATTTTATTTAAAATCGTTAGGAAATCTAATTACAAAGTAATTATTTGGAGAAACTGAAACGTTATTATTTGTCAGCACCTCATTCTACTGAGTCTATACACACTTTTTGCTTTAAGCATATACACACTTTTGAAAACAAGTCAGTAATACAAAATTTCATATTGATATTTATGCCGCACACCACTTGTGGTACAGGATATATTAACTCAGTGCGATCGTATGAAACAGGCAAAAAGGCTTAAGATGGACACACCTTTTATTATATCGATCGATTCGGAAACATAATCTGCATTGAAAACTATTTTTCTCTCTGTATAAAATTGAAAGCATACTGTTCCCCAAGTAATATGCATACTACTGTCTTTTTTTCTCGTAGACTGGCTTGTCCAAGTAAACACTGCTTCTTTTCCAGGAATAAAGCCCCATCATTATTGCTTAACGCCGCAAATGTTGGCAGACATGAATTAACTGTGTATTCTCCTTCGTAGAGTACAATTCTTAGTGTCTTGATGGAACAATGCGATCCGCTTGTAGCGACAAGAACATTTTTAATCAATGTTACCAACATTTCTCAGGCTCTCCCTGTGTGCGGATGCCGTCGGTTAAATATCCGTTTGATTACGTTTTGTTGTGGCCTAATATCCTGAATTACATTGTTTCATTTTCCTCTCCAAGTATGTTCGCTCTAAAATTGGAACCGTTCTCTATAAACGTTTTTTTAAACATATATGCAGGAGCTCACCTCTACGTTGCACTGCACGAACCTTTAACGTACATTAGTTACTTTAATTACGACGAGGTAACTTAAGGCACTCATGAGAAAGCTTGTGTCGTTTGCCGACAAATCATTTGCAATTTAGATTGGGTCCGTTGAACATTCCACTTCAATGAATTTTGCGTGTAATGCTTCCGCAAGCTGTGGACTTTTTCTGTATACGTATTCACTGCAACAATCTTCCAATCGATGGCGTGGTGACTTGGCTGGGTGCTTGCGCGAAGAGGTAAATCTAATCGCAGAATATTTTTATAATGGAATATCCAGTGCCCATCTGTCTAGGTTGATTTGAAAATTTTTCACAATTTTTCTCATGTTAGGTATCTCCAGCGTAAAACTTACCCAGATGTTCATAACTTCCACAAATTCACTGCCATTTCGCTGAGCACATACATTTTCTTTTTTGGGAAAAAGAGGGTTACGAAATTAATTTTTCTTTGCATTGGAATGTTGTCCATTATTACATATTTTAGCGATGATCAAGAAGACAAAACTTATAATCGATATGTGTAGGGTTACCCATGTGGTTGACGTCGCCCTTCGTTTGATCGTGTCGTTAAATGGTGACATATTACTCTTCTTATATACACCGTATAGCTTAAAGAAGAAAGATTTTAAAATAGAATCCGCTATAGCGTGAAATGAAAAGTTTAATATATACTGTCAAAACACACATAATCGATAAGATATCTTATACAAAACTAGAAAGAAACCTTATGTTAACATGCAACGGATTAAAGGGGAAAAATCGTTTTTTGAGAAAAGATTCAATATGGGAAAATTGACAATATGGGTTGTACAAAAATATTCCTTAAACAAGCTTTTTTTTAATGCACTTATTAGACTATAAAATCAAAACTTGGGACGCTCAAGATTTTAATGCGAACGAAATGTTGTCACGGAAGAATGTTAAATATTAAGGTGATAAGAATAAAAAGTGTCAAGTTGAAATTAAGATTTGGTGCTAAAGTTAGCCAATCACCAGACTCAAAAATGATCGGCTGACACGTCAGCGTATAATGAAATAATTTACTTTATGCAATGTACTATTTGATGTCGCGACATTCGCCCTAAAACGAAATAAACTATCATGGCTAGCAATCCCAAATGCTATTGAAAATAAATAATGAAAATAATTAAAATTTTCATCTAAAATGCGAAAAAAACCCGTTCAGGCAACAGTATTCTTAGATTCTCTTTTGAAGATATATAAAAATGAGGTTTACTAATTAAGATTATCAATTTGAATAGGTTTCACTAAAGTACCTATTCTAAGTGTCGATTATCTACGTTTATAGTTAGGTGGACCAAAAGTTAACAATGTGAATATGGAGGTCAGTATTCCATATTAAACCACGCAAAAATACAAAGCAATTACTTCTGAATTGGTTCAGTCATATTAACGTAATAATCATAGCTAGAAATCAAACAATAGACGTATATTCGACTAAGAGTACTTCCAAAGACATTACAAATTCATTAGCAAATAAAAAAAGAAGAGTAGACCAAGCCGACTGCTTAGGTTGGTTTAAATTTTAAAACAATGATGTGTATTTCAATTTTATTGAAATGACGCTACACCCTTTATTTCTTAATTTTGCATGGTCATTATCATTTTTTTAATGTTGCTATTCTATAAAACAAGTAAGAAACTTATAAATATGTGCATCGCCGCTATTCAAATATCACGCTTTATAGAATAACATTGGTATTGGAAGCCAATAAAGGTAGTTTTTTACACTTTGTGGGAATTAATAATAGTTGTTGGTTTTCAATAAGAATAAAATAAAATACGATAACTCTATTATTTCTAGTAGTTGGTAGAAGTGATTAAAAGGAACATGAATAATAATCCAATTATCCAAATATCGTGATATAATAAAAGTCCCACCAATGAATCAACACTAAAAGATTCATATACTAACACATATTAAGACAATGAGGACGTCCGACATTCAAGGGATTCCGTTTGAATCGATATTGACACCGGCTGCAAAATGTGATTATTGCAAATGTTCACACTTCTGGTGAACTACTTAGTGGGGCAGCAAGAATCGAATTAACAAAAATGAAAAACGAGTTCAATGAGGTAGAGCGTAGGTTTTTGATAGATATTCAAGTGTTAAAGATCGTCGTAAGAAGCGATATTACTTCAGTTAACAAAATTATCAAATGTTTTTCGGTCAAAAAAAATGAAATAAATATTGAGAGCAAGCAGTGCGCGCTCATTCCCGCACGAAGCAAAGACATTTACAAAAGCCAAGGCGTCGCTAACTTGGAAAAAGAGTGGAACAACAACTTACGTTGCATACAGAAGGTCGATCCAACCTACCGACTTGTACATAGTAGACGTCTGTATAGCTCCGAAATCTTCAAAAATTCCAATCCAGTAAAAATAGAACTGGATAGACTCAGCATAGAATGAGTTTTGACTCGGAATCCTAATATAATTTATGGATAGGCGAACATGCAAATGTGTTTTTCCACTCACACAACATCCAAAAATTGCATGGATTCTTAAATGATATTAAAGGACAACAATTATTACTAAAAACCGAATTGCTGAATTTTATGGGAACATGGACTCGGCCAAGCGAATCTACAAAATTTACTGTACTAGAAGAAATGGACGAACGTACGAAAATTTTGCATCACCTGCAAAATAAAAGGATCGTTACGGTTTACATAAAGGCTGACTCTTTCCATTCAAGAAGACGTTTATTCTTATCTGAATTGTCTGATGGAAAACGGACACTGCAATATGTAGGGTCCAGGTATAAATGCCTCGTTTACATAATATATTGCAATTCCAATTACCAAGAAAACGAATTTAGGGAAAATTTAGTTGGGACTATTCGATATATTGTGCTCTTAATCGACTCGCAGATAGGGTAATAATGTGATCGAAATGGCACTGAATAATAATTACCTCTCTAATTTGAATAGAATTGTGACGATAAATTGGGACAGACTCCCCGAGATTGGGCATTTTAAAATATAAGCAATTTGGAGGACTCAAAATTGGCACCCATTCTATAGTTATTCTGGATTAATCTTAAGTTTAGTTTTAGAATAGGTGTTTATTTATGTTGAATACTGCACATATTATGATGAAATGGGGATTTCTACCGGTTAGCCCCTTTCCATGAGCAAAATTCTGATCCAATTTTCGATACTTAAATATCGAACAAGAAAATAATATTTTGGGTCTTAATTATGAATTACCAAACTACAAGTTCTCTACTTAAAAAATAAAATAAAATTTAATACTTATATTTTATAAAAAATACTAAATAAATAATAAAAAATCCATCTTTTTTTTATTTTTTTAGTACTTAAGTACTTTCACACTTATTTAAATCATTAGGTCGTGACCTCCACCGTATGTAATTTACAGTTAACCCACTTAGCTTGTGGCATCGTTATTCTTCATTTCGCTGACCTTAGGAGTAATAAGCAGGAACCCCCTAAAAAACGAAAAGCATTACCATTGTTACCATTTATAACTTTGTTAAGACAAAGGATGTACATGCGAAGAATGCACAAAATAGTCGTCAGTGATGTGTCCTATTTACCTCATGAAGAATATGTAGGAAATCTTAAGAAAGTGGAAAAAAGTGGATTTTGATTACTTTGTGATGGATAATAGAGACCTTCATAATATATTTAAAGAAACTTTTTAGCTGGCTGTTACTAGCCTGTTACTTACCTGCAAGAACTTCCAACGTCCGTGCTGTATGTGAAGCCGATATCTTAATTTCTGCAACCTCGAGAGTGTCAAGAACAGACATCTAGGCAGAGGGACAGATATAGCTTGATTGATTCAGGATCTGGCACTGATTAATTTAATTTATGGTGTCCCTGAAGCTTCCTTTCGGGTGTTTCACACATGATGACAAAATGAATTTACTTTCATGTTTCGGTTGTGGGCGTAAAAAGATTTTCTCGCGTAGTATTTCAAGCATTTCAATTTCGTTCAATGAAGGTTTATACCAGTTTTCAAAGGTTCATTTCATATGTACATATGCATATATAGATATAAACATAATTGTGTCTATTATATTAGGTGTTTGCATTGATTTTTGAGAGCGACTTCTACAGGTAAAAATGGCAAACTAATGCGAAGTAGAACGTACATAACTGTTAAATTTGATGATTTTGTACTTTTTATATATAGAATAAGAGTTTCTCATTTAGTATTATTGAGTTATTCAGTCCATATAGGCGCTAATCATGGAACGTTCAAAATTGCGGACGTTCATTGCTTCCGATTGCTTTCATTGCTTGCCAGGGAAAAAAGAAGAGTTCCCTGAAGTGTGTTGGTACTGACGATGAAAACTGGATGTACTACCACACTCTCTTCTTTTTAATAAACCCTTTTTTCAAGTGAAAAATTGGCCAAAATTAATGTAAGCACCTATTATAATATAATTTTCTTTCTTAAATAATTATGCTTATCACAATCTATTAAAACGCTATTTTTTATGAAAGGAGGGAAACCGAAGACAATGTGTGATGCTAAAAAGTGATGATCACAACAGCGAAGTGTGTAAAGAAAAGTTTAAAAAATAGACAAAAAAAAGCATATAAATTGGGAGATAAAATAGAAAGAACGTTGAAAATTTGCAACAACAAAAACTTAAATTGAAAGATCAAAATAATTAAAGGAAAAATAAAACGATCAGAAGCAGACATCAACATATAATTGAACCATCGAAACAGATAAGTGAAACATATACTATGAAAATTTAAGAATATATTTAGAGAAATCACTCAAAATATGTTACATACATATTGTATATCAAAATTTGTTTATTTCAAAATTGTTGATACAATCGTAATTATTGGTTTATTTTTATATATTTAGGATTATTTTTTTTGAGAAAAAAAAAAGTAAAAATCAACAACTATGAAACTCGTTTTCGTTAGCGCTATTTTTTTTTTTTTTGATTCCTAACTGCTGTGGATTTGTCGAAACAAATTTAGTGGTTACCGGGAATCTTCAGGCTACCCATAAAATTTTATTCGCTAAATAATTTTCCAACTTGTGCCCCATCTTATCGAAACTATGTGAGACATTAAACTCGGTGAAAGGCGTATTATATGCCTCTTGCCTAAATAATGTTCCTGAAGGTGAAATAATTTCTGAGATAGTACACCGAAGACCAATCTCGCTCCTCAATAGGCAAATTTATCTTAACTTTCAATCGTTATCACCTTTTGCCTTCTGTAGGTGTTGTATGATATCAATGTAAAATTGAATGCAATGATTTGCCAAAATTTGCAAAGCGTTGGCCACGCAATAAGACGATGTGAGGATCAATCAGCATACGCAAACTGTAGAGTACATCGACACAACTATGGCAAATTTTTACGTAACTCTTGTATTAACTCCAACAATCGCCTGTTTGTTTCAGAGAATTATTGCCCTCGATAAATGTGGGAAATTAATTAATTAATTATAAATTGAAACTGAAAATTATTGCATCATGGAGGAAGATCGATAGATATTAAGAACTAAGTTCATTTAATACAACCACTATGTCTGCTTCAATTGCAAAGCAACTAATCCTAATCCCATTTCATCCAGCAAAGAAACAAGTTCAAAAATAACATTTTGGTTTTTTCTACTAGAAAGTTAAAAAAATCCTTAAAGCAATTTAGCGACCATGACGACGTGTTTGATGATGATGCTTACATGTTAACATTATTACCCGAATGCTTAACTCAGTACAGCCAACAAAAGACTTCAAAATATAACAATGAAACCTAAGAGCATTTATTAATATTTTTTGTGATCTGCAAATGCTAATGAGAGTTTTTAGTCCTACATTTATGCCTTTGTGCAACTGTCTACAACAATCGATAGCAACTTTTCAGTAGCAATGTCATTGAGTAAATTCAAAAAACTACCAAAGCGTCATACTTCAATAATATGAATATCATCTGCATTCCCAAGTGGACGTTAATTGAGATATACGAGATTTCTAGCCACTTCGAAGAAATGTGAATACTTCTTCGACTGAAACTTCTCTAGACTCTTCATTGAAAATCAGGAAACTCCAACTACGTATATTACTACTTGAGCTTAAAAAATGTTCGTATTATTCATGATGACATGTAATGTTCTGTGATCAATTCATTGCCAAATTTAAGTCAAAGTAAATTGTTGGATGTATATTGTATTTTTGATTGTAATTTATGGATGTATCGCAATAAGCCACATATGTAATTTGAATACGAGTACGAATACGAATAAATTTAGATAAATCGTGAGTAATAAAATATTTTGCCGTTACATTCGCTTTTATCGTGATGCATAGCGCTACGTCCGATCAGCATATCAATTTACGAAACTAATGAATTTATTTGCTGTTAGATTTTGGCAAGAAATGCAATTCCTTAGACATCTTTTTTGCCTGTCACACTTTTTCAAATCACTTTCAATGATAAAGCCAACGTTTTTTGCTGCGTTCCGGAAATTTGATATTGTGTATACGCCGATGACGCTTGGCTATTGATTTTTTTCACCTGTTCATCTTCGCACTCTGTGATGAGTTGATCAGGGGCCGCTCAATCCAAATACATAATGCGCTTAATTTGAGTGACTGCCTTTTTGATCTTCTATTTTCCGTTTCTATTATCTGCAAATTCCTAGAGTCCTACGGCTTCTATTTAATTGGACGCCCTGATTGTGTGAATAATCGCAGTCATAACGTTGATACAAAAACAGGGCGTCATTTGTTTTAAAACTGAAAACGACATGTTGCTTAATCCTCTGCCTGATCATATATGGTCTGCGCACAACGATCATATTGATAGCAGTCTATCTGCTCTACATGAGGTCGCGCATTTTAATTATAAAGATGTCACAAAGCCCAGTGGTATTTTTGAACAATATTAAGTTTTCTTGAGGGACCGACTTAAGCCGCTTATCAGAGTAATCATATCGCCGAAACTGCCTGATTTTACTAGTAGCATATTTACAACGAAAAATTCCTTCGAACTTATTTGTAGCATGTTTCGGGATTTTTCATCAAGAAGCAGCGTTCACTGCCTTTTCAAGGGCCTTTGATAGAGTATTTCGTTCTCTCCTCGGGTATCAGTTAAGTCGTATAGGCATGCCATCTAATATCGTAGAATGGATCACATCGTACATTTCCGAGCGTACTCAACGTGCTTTTTAGATCTCGCGATATATTATATATATATGTATGTATATGTATGTATGTATATATATATGTATATATCTATATTTCAATGATCACTAATGACCTGCTTTCTAAACCTGACCTGCTAAAACAAAATCGCATGTTCCAATGTGCGCCGTTAATGACAAGATTTTTCAATCCTCTAACTCAGTTAGTGATAGTATGCTGCTCTAAAACAATCTCACCGAGCTCTCTGATTGGTGTAAGCATAATGTTATGTCATTCAACTTGAACAAATACAAACAAATAACACTCTGAAGGTCTGCCTTACTCTGCGCCAATTATTATATAAATTAAATAAAATTACTAGATATACTTCAATTATTTGGGGCTTTCCTAAATCCAAAGTTATATTTTAGCCTAAATCGCTTCTTGGGTTTGTCTGCACATTAGCCTTAGCCTGTCTGTTATACGGTCTTTCTTAATATTTTCACTTTGGTTGGGATCCTCAAGGAATCTCTTTGTAATTGCCATCTTAAGCTTACATCTCTGCCTTCATTTTTGAGGAAAAAAACTTGATGAGGTAAGTTGCTTAGTAATAAACAGGTGAACGATGAAGTGGATTTTGCTGTTTTGCTCAATGAATTGAAGGTAAAGGCTTCATCTCGAACAAGAAACATTTTCTTTTAATAAAGCTGTTTCATTGTCGGGCCAACTATCAATCGTTTATTCTTTCAGAGTGATGAGATTTGATTTTAAAGAATACTGTCAATTGTCCGACAGTTTGTTTCCAGTTGTGAATAATATTATAAGCGCTCTTCCTGAATGATGGAAACGTCAATTTTGAATTTCAATCGATGTTAAAGTTTGTCAACCAACCTTAATCAAATTCTATTTTGACATTGGTAGATCTGTCCACAATAAATGAATCATAGCAATTTCTCAAGTATCATATATTGTTATCGTATTTCTTGTCGTAGCCCTTCGATTTTCTGCATAATTTCCGTTGTAAATGGTGATAGAAAACTAATAGCAATTTGTAGCATTGGGAATACTTAAGCATCTAAAAAATGTTAAACGAATAAATCTAATTGCAGACTAAACCAATCGATGAACCTATTGATAAGTTACAAATATCTACGAATAACATTTAATATGCCTATTCGAGCATATACTTTTATTATTTTTGTAGTTCTTTTCCTGTTTTTTGCGTTCTTGCTACAACATGATTTTATTTTCATGTAGTTGAAAAATTTCTTTTTTTAAATTTTGCATTATAAAGTTTAGATTGGTAATGTCTTTTTCTCTTTGCTTGTGGTAATTAGCGGGTTTGTTTACGCTGTCAGTTTCACTTATTAATTATTCCCATAGGCCCATAAAGGCCCTCTTATGGTATATTCGTGCCAGATAATTAAAAACAAAAAAAAAAAAAAACGCATTCATTTCATAATTCACAACTTTGGAATACTTCACTTTATTTAATCAACTTCAAATGTTTTAGGAAACTCTTCTCTAATAACTCCAATAATTAACTTAAATCCTTGAAAGATCTATGTGACTCACGCAGTACTTGTAATAATGTAGATGTACACTCAAACTCCTATGTTTAGTTAGATCGTTTGTCTCTAAAGCCTCATGTGTTAGTTGTTCCATTTGATTTTTTAGTTCTGACAAAATTCCTATACGGCTCCTGGTGTCTAGAAGTCGATCAGATTACAATAGACTTACGTAGTACACAACACGGGGGCTCAAACCAAAAAGTAAAGCACATTCTCTTGACATCTGCCTGGTGAACTTAAGGCAACCACTTATCTATGACATAATCAATTTGAATACATAAACAGAGTTAGCCGAAGTGTGGGACCAAAACGAACCTGACCAATGAACTCAATGCTCGGCACAAATGTTAAAATAGCTATCACCCTTAAAGAAACAAAAATATTATTATTCGCGACAGAGTTTTGTAGGTACGGTCAAAGAGATGTAACCAATTCCCTAAATATCTCCCGTAAATTGGAATTTAAACCACTGGTCTTCAAAAGTCGTCTCTTGTGATATTTCACTCTCAGCATACAAAGCACGGCATACGTCTCCAAAGCATTAATTCCAGAGAAAATTCATATTTTCGAAAGTAATGGGTGGCCTTCTGTTCCCAAAGATTTCTAAAAGTGACATTTTGTCCACTGACCACTTAATAATTTACGTGAAAGTGTTTCAACATTTACAACGCAAGCCATAATTATTCTTTAAGCCAAGAACTTTGCTTACAAAATCAAACAGAAAATACTTATCTTTACATATAGTCTGTCGGTCATAAAAACCCCTTAAATTTCAGCTGAACTCTGTTAGCAAAACAAGGAATTTCATCTTCGCTGCTTTTTTTTTTAACATGATTAAGCACACGGGGGATGTTGTCTGTTCGTGTAGTACGGTGACGGAGAATATAGGAAGGTGGCGGCGTAGTGAGCATGATCAATCAGTAAATCTTATACCTTTACCAACAATGCACTTACTGCATCTACTATCAGAGCAACTATACTTGTAGAGTTAAAATTAAAATTTTTGGGATATCGAGCTATATTGCTGTCTCTGGAAATGACCAAATATGCAGTTTCCGCACTGTTAATTATTGCAGAGAAAATTGACGAAAAAAGGCCAACGTAGAGAAAATTAAATTCCAAACGTACGCAAGAATTTGTCTTAGTCACACAACCGCAACGTATGAAAGGATTCTTAAGAAGTCTACACCCCACAAATGCCTTGCGACCGCGAAAACCTTTCCACAATTCGAGGATTCATATTTGGTTCGACTAATACTATGAAAAACTTGAAATTACCTACAGTACACAATATCAAAGAACTATTCCACTTTATTAAAACGATTAGAATAGTCATCTAGCCATTTTTAAAAAAAGAGCCAATAGCTGGTGGTGCTCATTTGACTTTACTCCAACAATTTATTTCTTTGGGATAAATAAACGATACTATTATTATTACGTTTATTATAATTTATTTAGACCAAAGAGTTATATTGTGGGACTAAAATATTATTAATGGTTTATAAAAAGACTCTTCCCGATTTTCTCTTTGGTTTCGAGCTCCTTTTTGTAACCCGTTGTTTTCAAATGATTCCAAACTATCATGTGGTTGTTGTTTATTGCCTCCACTAGTCCTGACAGCTTACGTGCCGGTCTTGCTCGAAATTTCCGAAACGGAATCGAGCAAACGAATCCTGGTTCTTTCGTTCACTCACAGCATTGTCACCGTACACTTGACAAACTTTTTGGAATGTTTTTGCATGTTTTACCTTTTTTATAGTAAAGAAGAATCACATAGCGTATTTGTTCAGATAGTTCATCCATTTTTTTGATATTACGACTGATCACAATCTAAGCTGAAACAATCAATTGACTTTTGCCCGGAATATAGGCATTAACACGATCCCTCGGAAAAAACCCAAACTTTTTATATGATCTAATGACCCTTATTGTATATATTTCCCAAGGAAATAAACTGTTAGACTAAATAAAAAAAAGTTGACACTTAAGTAGGGTAACTCAATATTACTAATAAATAAAAAAAAGTTGACACTTAAGTAGGGTAACTCAATATTACTAATAAATTATTTACAAACTACAATAATTTGAAATTTTTATTTCATATAATTTGTCAACGCCTTTTATTATCGCGTGAGTTATGTTAATTACTAACGTCTCTTTTAAAAAAAGAGAAAACAACCTTTTTGGTTGTTTATTTGTCAAGATCACATATTAAATCTTTCAATCTGTTCTTACAATCATTTTTATAAGTTCGGAAATATGTTCAGATTATAATTTCCAAAAAATGTTTAGTAAGCTAAGCTGACAAAAATAATGAGAAATACAATAATTGACCGGAAATGCTGACTTAAGGTTAATGACTGTTGTGGGTTGATAACGATTAACACAGGTATCTCTTCCCTTCTTCGAGTGAGGCGATGGCTGGTGAAGATCTTCGGAACCTCTGGTGCCGGAACTCTATTGATATTTTGCTTGATCCAAAATGTTGTTGTCGCTGGGGTCCTTAAGAAGACGATAATAGTTGTTGCCAGGACTTTAGGATGGTCACTGCTCCAAACGATATACATTGTTACGAAAATCCCATATTTTATGATTTAAGTTTTTATGAAAATTGTTTTCCAAGAAACAAAATTTAAACAAAAACGAAAACCAAAAACACAGTTATGACGCTTTTTCTGTCTCATGCAGCCGGCGACTCGCGAAAAGATTGACAACAGTTAGAGTCAAGATAGTTCAGTCGTAATATCAAAGGGAATTAATGTGTTGCAATTTTAAATTCTTGTAAATAATTTATAAATAGATTTCCTAAGAATTGTAAATAAAACCTGTACTATCTTACAATTCACGCTTCAGTAGTACGAACTTTTTTTCAAAAAAAGTTGAATAATAACGTAAAATTTGTAAAAGACGGATTTACGTTACAATATGTTATTTTTTTGCTCTTTTTTGGGTATATTTGTAGTCTGTTGAAGTCTTGTGTTTCGGAACTGATACGTTTTTAATTTTGGGAGTGTTATTTCTTCATTTTTCGACAACGATACAATGTTACTTCCGCTTTGAAATGGAGCTAATCATGTTCAGTTTAGCTAGTGCTAATGCTTTTGCTAAGTTAGGGCTTCTGGATAGATTTTGCGATGATTTCTTGTTCTGTGTTAATGCGTTTTGTTTTCGAGTCTGTCGATCATGTTGGTGTTGAGAATGACTTGATTGTTCAATACAGTGTAAAATTTTTTATTTTACTTTATTAAGTCACTTATTTCTTGACTAATTTTTTAGCACCCGTATAGTCCATGTTTCCAGTAATAAATTGTATAGCACGGGATCCTTCCTTATTTCAAATTTGCTTCAATACGTTTTTGCGTATCGTGCGCCGATTGGTAAACTTTTTATAAATAAATAACTAAGGTATTTTACTGTTCTATAAAGTCGATTTCGGAAGTCGTTTCTCTTTTTTATGCAAGTACTCATGTCCTACGTTGTAGAGTAGATTTTTCCTAAATTTTGGTGTTCTCCTGGAGAATAGCTCGAAAGGGGTTAGAGAGATGATATGACCTAAAAATATGCATTCTTTGTCCAGTTGTTCAAACTTATCCGTTTGGATTTTAAATTGAATTTTCTTAATTTTGTAAATACCTTTTTTAAATTCATTATGTGTTCTTGTAAAGAAATAGAAAAGGCAATTGTATCGTCGAGGTGTACCAGAGAGACTGTTCCTATTAGCTCACCTTGGATGTTGTCCATAACTCTGTGGAAAATGTATGCAACTTTTTTTTTGGTCGAACGGTATTATTACGAATCTGTAGCTACTTCTGTGTATACATAAAACAATTTTCTTCACGTCTTTTGAGTGAATTTCGGTTTGATGAAAGCCGCTGGCCAAGTCCAGTGTAGAGAAATACATACTTTCGCGAAGTTTGTCGAGTATTTCAGTCAAATTTGATATAGGGTAGTTATCGTAAATTATTTTCTCGTTTAATATGCGTTAATCCCATACTAGTCTCCATGTTCGTACGTCACTTGAGTTCTTCTTCTTTGGGACTACCCAAATGGAGGCGCTGCATGGTGAGGTCGGTTTTATAATTTTTTGCTCCAACATTTTATCTATTTGCTTTTGCACATCTTCTTTGTGGTAGTATTTAGTGTAGACACGAACGTTGTCCGTATTCGATTTGTTGTTTAATTTGATTTGGAAAGATGATGATACCACCTTTTTTGAAAAAGATTTCCTCGGATTTTTTCCAAAGTTTGGGCAGAGATTTTCTTGCTTCCTTATTTAAATCTTCGGTTTTTATCAGTTTGGTGATGTTTGTTGCATCTTGTTATTTAAGTCTATTGTAGCCTTTAATTTACACAGAATGTTGAATTCCATCCGTCCGTTAAAGCAATTATAAAAGTTGGAAACAAAAAAAAAAACGTTTATCCTTGTGTTTTAAATACTCAACAGCATGATAGTTTAGCTTTTTTAATTAATTTATGTTGGTTTGAAATCGTAGTAATTACAGTTGGGTTGCAAGCTTGACATTCGTTGGTGCTACAAATTTTGAGTTTATAAATGATGGGGATAAAATATTCATATAAGGTGTCACGTTCTAGTGTTTGATAATCTTTATTTGCCAATGTAACAATCTATGTTGATCGAGCCACTTTTTGTATAGTATTCATATCTGTATGTCCTCAAGGTCCAATTATTGTTTACGAACTTTATTATTTTTAGGGCCAATCTTCAGTGCCACTTGAAGCGGTTTGGAGGCGTTAGAGATTTTCGTACGTGGCATAGTTGAGCTAGCTATTTCTTTACTGAACGATCTTATCCTGAGCTCTGAGCCATTCTTCACCCTGCCCTACATATGATCTCCTTCGTCTCATAATGTCTATGCGAGACCACAAAGTTGAATCCGGGGACCCCGAAACTAATTTCCTCTCATGGAAAAGAAAAGTTCTTTTTATTTCATTTTTTTTTTTAGATTTATTTTCTCAGATATATTATGCTTCTTTCCATTTTTGTTTTGGATGTATTCTTACAATATTAAATTCTTCCATTTTCAATGCATTGATTTATATGCTACATCTTTAAGTATTTACACTAATTTTAATTTAGCAAATTTTTTTTTAAGTCTGTAAATTATTCCACACAAATTCCTCAGCTGCTACTTATATTTTTAGTTTTAGTTTTAAATTTTTCATTACGTTTCTTTATTGTGTTGCTTAACCACTTGAACGATTTTGACATGGTTCTGTATGTGGATTTTAGGGTTTGCTTATTTTGTACAATTTTTTGATTATTTTTATTCCCTTTTTATCGACATTTTTTAATTTTTTTTTTTTATTCTTTCTTGATGTTTATTGTGTATTATTGATTTGTGGTTTTAATTCTAAATAAAATAAATGGAAATGAATAGAAAAGAATGCATAGCAACAGAAACAATTTCACTTGAAAATTACTATAGAATTTCTATTTTGCTTTTATTATGCATACAAATAGGTTTCATTCTATATTTCTTTGATTATGGTTTTTTTTTGATTTTCACTTTCTTATACTCCCTTTTTAATATTTATTTTTAATTTTAAATCCTTCATGACGATTTGTGAACTATGTAATTGTCTCTAGCTGACCCCTTAAAGGCATGTGTAAATTTTTTTTATGAAACTATATAAATATATAGAATATGGCAAACAATTAATAAAAGCAATAAGAGTGCCGTCCACTTTTAGGTATATTATCCAGACAAAGGCTTTTTAACATATGAAGGGCAAAAAGACACAAGAAGGTACTGTTTGATTGCAGGCGTTTCTGAATGCGCTTTGACAAATGTAACTAGAAAAATTGAAATCATCGCTGCAGCTCTCGAAGCGTTCTTCTCAAAGGTTGTGATTTAACAATTGTTTGCTCCATGGTTTAACAACTTAACTTTCCACGTGTTCGTAATTTTCAGGATAATTTTTCCGTTGCTTTTGCTAATTGTGCGTTTTGCTTTTTTCTTTTGTTTATATGTTTATTTTAATTCTATTTCAATTATAATGGATATCACTTTCAAAGAAAATTTCCGTTCTTTCATATTGGATTCTATTCGTTTCCGTCAAAGATATTTTTACTTTTATTTTTCATTTCAGCAAATTTTTCTTTACTCAAGAAAATTGAAATGCCCCAACGCATTTCTTCCAGCCCACCTTTATTTTCTCCTTCTTTCTTTTTATTTCAGCGCGAAGATGGGTGCCGTTTCTTTTTCTCCCTCTGCATGAGTGAAAATAGCAACCTCAAATATCACAGGTATACACAAAATATCACAGTATACGTAACAACTCTAACATTATGGAGCCACATGTTACAAGGGCAATGCATGTCCATGTTTGTCGACATATAGGTATCCTGTTGCGTACCAACGAAAATATTCGTTTCATTTGATTTCATTGATTTCGCCGTACTTTTCCTGTAATGTGTTATTTTGCACAAGGTCATACCTCAAGGGCTTCGTTCACCGTCTTGATAAAGATAGTACCCATCGAAGTTTAATTCTGGTATATCCTCTGTGTAGGGTGTATCAATAATGTGTAACTCTTTGTGTCTTCTTCCATGTGTTTGCTTGCTTGTAGGTCTTTTCTTCGTGGTCCGAAATTTCGACTCTCTGTGGTCATTGTGTAGCTCCTATCGGGGTAATAATTTTCAAGTTGTTGCTGTTGGTTTTCGAACTTGAAACGTGGTGTTAGTTTTGTTGTTGTTTCACATATGTTTGGATAAACATTTGTGTATGATTTAATTTTTCTTGTAATATTCGTATAATTTTTATTAATACTACTATTTTCATTTTATTTATTTACTTATTTAGTTATATTTGCTAATTCTCTTATATTTCTCTTTATTTATTTATTGAGCAGTATGTTTTATTCTATATCCACATATTTACTAGTTTCTATTATTTTTATTATTTGTTTTGTTCGTACTTATGTTATTGTAGAATGTTCAGAACTCATTACTTTGAATTTTCCTTTTCACTGTTTGGATCGGTTTCAGTTAACAAGCCGTCGACCTGCTTAAGGTCTGCTACATTTCAATGATAATAAAATTAATAGCTGTTGTGATGAAGATTATTGGTGGATTTAACTAGTGCAGTTGTTAAATTATTCCAGTCATATAGATTATTGTTGGCATCTCTTCGCGTATAATTGTTAGCACATTTTTATTGTATTCGGCATGTTCTTCATCTTCATTTTATTGCATTGCTATTGTGTTTTTCATTGTCGTAAACACTAAAACACAAATTCAAATTGATTACATCCCACTCTTTTAAGTTTAAGTCCCAATAAGCAATTGTTGAGATCGAACAATTCCTTACGGCGATTGGTATAAATGCTATTAAAAATAATGCGGTTTTCATGTAATTGTTTCGATCTTTCGATCTTATTACAAGAACATATTTGTGTGGAGTTAAGCATTGTTATTTATATATTATAATGCACCTTTGTGGATGCAATGTAAAGCTCAAAAAATTGGAATTTAAAAAATCTAATAAGTGACAACCTTAAGTATCGTCAAATTTAAAACTTAATTTACACAAAATAGAACAGAAATCGCACGACGTTCCGCGTAATTTATATTTCGTATATAACCACAGTCGATGACTTATGATGATTTATGTCACATTTCTAGGGACAAAAAAAATTGTAAATAGGCTTTTGACAAACTGTACTTTTTGACCACCTTCCGAAGTATCCTATAGAGTGTTTCACTGTAATACTGTAGGGATTTGATATTGAGATGAACGGATTTCTTCATTTAATACCTTCAGGCAATACTCAATCTGCCTTTCATATCATTTATGTGCATGAACCATGTGCAAAAATCCCATTTTCTCGTTTTACATGTGTTACGAAATATGCAAACAATACAAACTAAAGCAAACATTTACTTGATTCAGATTTTATTTTATAAGAATATAAGTGGAAATGTAAAATGCCTTTAGCATATTATCCAAATTTAATTAAACATTGGAGTATACCAAATTTTCTTTGTACATAACGATATCTCGACTAGTGTCCAGTTCTGCCATCGCCTGGACGTTAATCTTATGACTCCAGCGAGCGTCCCTTTCATAATATATCTTTGGCATCTTATTCACAAATTTTTTATTTGTTTTCTTGTGCGCTGATTATTTAATGTCTCACTACGTTGATGGGAACTCCTTTCGTGATTAACAATTTCGAGACGCTTATTTTGATTTTGTAGACCACCTGCGTGCCGATTGGTATTGTTGTTAATAATCCGTGTGTTTGCTCTTATGCTCTGCTTTGATATAGTCAAATGTGATGAAAGCAGTAACATGGACAACGTCGTGGTGTAGATATACAAATCCGGCCTAAATGGCCTCGGGCCATAGAATTTAAACAATATCAATAACATCTTACTTTCATTCTTTTAGCTGGTGATAATACGAGAAATATTGCCCATCGTTTCAGCGGGTGAGTCTTATCGGATAATTTGCAAATGCAGACAACGCGATTGTGTATAGGTGTTTTTCTGCAATAATCAAGTTATTTATTTTTTTGAATTGCGCTCAAAAACTATTTGGAGGATAATTCGACTGTAATTAGTAGTGTTAACATCAAATATCAAAACTGATGCGTATGTTTGCTATTGTTGACTGATAGAAGACGAACTTACAAGTTTGGTAATTAGACCATTTTAATAAGAACTACATATTTTTTAAATGTTACATCGTTCATGCTTTTCTCTAGTTTCCAGCTACAATTGAAATTTATGTTCAGTATTGTTTGCAAAATGGTCATAGAAAAACACGCAGTTATACAGCCTACAGAAATTGGTTACATTTATTACGACAGTAGTGAATGCAGTCCACGAACCTCTCGTTCATGTAAACGAAGCCGTTTAACCAAATGGCTTCGTAAATATGGAAAATTAACCTTTTAGAGAAAAAAAATATCCAATAACTTTTGGGTGAAAACTCAAAAAGTCATTTTTGGAAGTGACATTGCATTGCTTTTCAATAGAGATAGGACAGTTTTGCTGAACTTTGTCTTTGCGTAATCTGTGCTTATACCAAGACGAGCCCATCAAAATGAGAACAAAAAAAGGAAGAATAGGCCTAGTGTGTTTCGAGATAAACATGACGTTGTGGATATTAATGACCTTTAAACAGAAATCAATTAATGCTTCCATAGAGACTTTTCGTTCAACCATTAGTAACTACTTAATTTGACTTTAACATTAACTGCCTTATCCATAAAAGTAATAACTTTTCGTCCCTTAAATACCTGGTAAGCAATTGATCATCAAAATTATATCTTATTGCTTCATATTTTATGCTATTCAAGCAATTCTGCAGATTAGTATCATACTAGAAAACTATAAATTACTTTATATTATTTTATTTAGTAGTTATTGTTGTCGTCTTTCTTACAGAATAGGAAAACTGTTTATACATACATATCATTTCCATTTCCTTAATATAAGGAAAAGTAAAAAAGCACACGTGAAAAAAATACGCAGATTATACAAAGTGAAAGGCGGACACCTGTCCACCGAAAAATATATTATTGCGTCCGAATTGCAGTAAGACGACTTTTCGTTTTGTTGGGTTTTTAAAAACTAAAACTTTACTCAACTTAAGAAGAAACTTAAAGCTACAACATTGATATTAATATAGATATCCTGCTGCACTGCAATTGAATTGATGTTTGAACCTCCGGTGCCCTAAAAGATAGCCCAGCATTGAAGGACAGACTCTCCATACAATGGAAAGGTTAAGCCGAAAATCGTAAAGAAATCTTTTCAGGGAATGGAACAAATTTCCGGAAGAGGTTGTAGGATTGCCCGAAACTTCGACAGTAAAAGTAGTGGAAAGATTTGGAAAAAGTTAGGAAAACAGGTCAGGAATTGAATAGTAATCTTCGGAAGAAAGTTAAAAAGGAATCACGCAAACCCTAAAAAAATGGGAAACCAAAAATATAACAATCAATCGAAATCGCTTAATATACACACATATAAATGAATAAAGACATGCAAGAACAAGCAAGCAAAGATATACGTGTAGGTTAATATATACTGCAATAAAACAGGTGAGAAAGTTATATTAGGCTGGGGCGAATCTTGTATACATACTACCAGTCATTTACAACGCTGCAATAAAGTAAGATAGATATTGCAACGTTTTATTAGTTGAAGAGTTTTAGAAGTTTTAGACGAATTACTAACAAGCTTTATTAAGAGTTATCAAACTCCTTTACCCTACTTGTTGGTTGGTTGGTAAATATAATGATTTGGGATTAAGTTTAGGCATACATTTCGGTTGACTCCCAGTATAAGCAATAATCGATGCACTCAACTCTGGAGAGGTTTATTGTTGGAAACAAATTTGAATTGAATTTTAGAACGAATGAAGAAGATTTCAGTTTTGATAAAGTATATAACATTTTATTCCCAATAGAACTATATTCAAAAATCCGACTAGTCACAATAGGCTGCTGTTGGCGTTATTTAATCAAATTAAAGACAAAGTGAGAAACTGACAAGCACACGTAGGAATCGTTTGAATATTTTTATAAGCTAAACTCAAGGATACTTGGGAGCGCTTAAATAATGTTTGGAGATTTTTCCTGAGATCGGCGGAGGGAAAGCTTCAGCAGAAAGGGAGATATTCTAAGGAAATTTGGTCCTAGAAACGATCGGCGAAGAGAAATTTGAATTTCGGATTTTAACAGCATATCGTCAGTTCGCAGAAAAATGGTGTAAAGTCAAATGTATGGCAGCAATGCTTGTTTAAACGAAGACTTCATGTGTGTGAAAAAGGGAAACAGAAATATGAGTGGGGCTCGATCTATCGCTCTGTATAAATAAGGTAATCTGTGGAGATTAAATTCAGTGTCTGCTAATGGTGGTAGCCCTGTGTAGTGAGACAATAAGCATAATTCAATACGTATAAAATAATAATAAGGTAAAGTAAGTTTTTCAGTTTAAGCGAAAACGTCAAGAAGTACTGACTAATAGACAGAAACGACACAAAATTTTGCACTGTTTAATTAAACGAAATTGTAAACGTCGTGATGTACCGAAAATAAAAAGTGAAGTAACTGGTTCAATTCTCGTCAGGTAGGTTGTCTTATTAAGAACGAAGGAAATTGAATTACATTTCGGATTATCTTTTGACAAAAGATATAATTATGCCAAAGAACTCGTAATATGCCTCTTCAAACGTATTACTGAGGAAAAAAAAAGGATATCTCCCATTGATGATCTCCTTGGCAGAGTGACATTTTTTCTTCTTTTGGAGACTGCCTTTTATCATGTTGATATGAGAAGAGATTCGGTTAAATACATTTCGTTCGTGACACCAATGAGTCGATATAAATATCTTAAGATGCAATTTAGGTTAAAAAATTATCGTTCTACTTTTTAAACTTTTGTCAGTCAGGTGTTCACTAATCTAATTATGTATGGCGAGTGGCCTAATTTATTTATAGATTATATTGATTTATTTATAAATAAAATATTGATTTTGGAAACGACGAAAGGGAATGTTTCGAATTGTTGAAAAGTAAGTTATATGACGCATCGATCCTCTGTATATATAACTCCTACAATGAGACGGAGTTTCTAAATAATTATAGGCTCAGTGCGACCTTACTCTAGTAATTGCAATATCTTCATTTTCATTTTATTCTTCAAAACGGGCCAGTAGTCACAATTGAAACAGGAGGAGAGTGCATTTTATGTAGATGGTCTCGCGTAGAGGAAATGTGATGTTTATATACCGGTTGATATGCTAGAGTATGGAATCGAATATTCCACGAATATATTACAACAACATTAAAGTTTTGGGTTCGAAAAAGGTATTGAGTATGACACTCAGGACGTGGTATTAGTTTGCTAGGCTGAGGGAGAATGTCAAAAATCGAACTGGAAGCTGCTTACGTTTACGTTGAAAGGGGATTAGACGTGAGCCTTTAATGTATAGTATTAAGAAGAGAAATGGTCTTTTAACACTGTGCATATAGATCCTTTTGGACCAGTTATATTAAGGAAAGCCAGAAAGATACATTTTTCTGGTGATCGTACAACAAATGTCAGCGAAATTGGTATATATTTAATGACGCATGTTAATTCTTATGGCAGATTATCGGTGATAGTTTCAAATAGAGCATATGTTTCAAAATTTTGAGAAATAGAAGGTGAAGGGTGCGGATATACTTAAAGTGAGCCAAATTTTCTACAAAGAAATATGAAAGTGACTAATGCTAAACGTTGGCCGCTTCACTTATGATTGAATGTAAAACCGGGGAGATTTCTCTCAGGTTGGTTGGATTATGTAACCCTCAAATATTGTTTTAAAGTTCACTAACTTTTATTTAAAAGACATTTTATTAAAAAGACAGTTTTGAATATTACTTTTAAAGGCTACTTACTAATTAATAATGAGTCTTTTTGCTTATAACTGGAAGTTCTTATTATATAAATTAACTACCTAAATGCACCTACGGCATTTGAATCAAACTTATTAGTTCGGTTATCTTATGTTTACATTTAATGTATATTCTATTAAATTTAGATTTTATAATATTTTATTTTATTCCAATTTATTAATATTCTTTCTGTTATAAATGTCAGCGTGCTTTGTATTATACATGTTTATGTGTTTACTCATCTATGCTGTTTTTTTAAATAACTGACCATAGTCAATAGGTATATGTTGCAATTCAATCCACTCAAAGTGTGTCATCTTTTTCATTCTTTCTTTTGTATGTTTATATTGTATTTTCGTGTGACATACTTTTGAATTGTTATATTTTGCAAATTTGGCAGAATCCGATTGGTGGATATTGCAACTATAAATCAAAATTTATTTGTATGATATATTTAGAATAATTCTTGTTTAATTTAAGTTAATTTTAGTTTTTATTTTCAATAAAACTTCTATTCATTGTCAGATGTAATGTAATCAATATCGTTTGAATCATTTTGCTGATCATTTTTGTTTTATTATTTTAAATGCGGCTTAGTTACAAGTGCTGAGGGGCACCCATTAAAAATTGGTACAACGTCTAATGCTTCACTTTAGCTGACTCCACAACCTTTTACTTATTTAGTTAGCGAAGTTATTACAAAAAACTATTAAAATTACATTAAAGTAGGTTATAATTAGAATTATATTAAAGTACGTTTTATTGACCTTGGGTTAAACTATGTCAAGCTTTATATTGTGAAGGATTTGTAAAGAATGTAAAGCTTGCAAAGCAAATTAAATTAGAAATAAAATAATTTCAATAAGTAGGATAAAATATAATAATAAATATAATAAAATAAATAATAAATAATAAAATAAGTAGCAATAATAAAATAAACATTGTCATATAAGTTCCTGATTGCTGTTCGTGCATACATATGCATTGTGAGGTCGTTTCGGCCCTTTCCTTTGGCTGGGGCACCTCAGCGGCCCAGGGAAGGAAAGCAAACACAAGAAAATTTCTTTTTATGCAAGGACTTAGTTCTTCCTTTTATTAATCCTGACATTTGCTTACACTCGGTAAATTTTAATAATACTAAAATATATGATCAAACCACACTATCGCGATAGTTATTAATTGCAAGTCCGACTGATTGGCTCGTGAGCCCAAACCCAACTGACTTATCTCGCTCGAGTCCCAAATTCGACTGCCTGGCTCGAGAGCCAGAACACGACCTATCGGCTCGAGAGCCCAACCACGACTAACTAACACTAACTTTCTCTAACCTACTCGTAGCCTATTCCTATTCTATCTCTACGCTATTACTTATTCTATTACTAATCTATTTCTAAACTATTACTTATTTTATCATAAGCTATTCTTATTTTAGCACTTCCCCTCCCCAGAGACGGAGAGTCCGTGAGGCCAAAACGAGGGCACGACTTTGGGTCCTCACAGCATGTATGCATAGTTCTTATTTTTAGATTTCATAACAGTTTATTTATTGTGATTAAATACTTCAAACTGCATACAAAGCGTGCTGCTTATATTGTTGTGATAGTTCTGACATTAATGGACATAATTGTCCATTCATAATAAAATCTGATTTGTTTACGAATTGAAATAGCCTGAAAATGGCAACAGACGATATTGTTGGTGCATGTCAGCGTATTTGTTCTAAGCGAAGATGATATTATTAGCCGGTGCTTACATGCACAAGCAATTCGTTACGACTATCGAAGGTACACAAATTCGTAAGATAATAAATTTAGTATTAGTGCTTTATGTACAATATAATCAAAATCATTTCTTTCAATTTGTCTTCAAAAGCGGTGTTTTGGTTAAAGTTCCTGAACAGGGCGTTCCGCAAAGAATCCTCAATAGTTAACACAAATTTATGTGCTCGTGTTACTCGCTAGCCAGAAGTTTAACCGATTGCATTTGCATGGTCACTTTTGGGCATAATTTTTATTGCGTTATTTGATTCATGATTTAGATTTCTTACAAATATGTTCTCTCAAATTATTAAAAAAAATTTACTTTTATATATACATGTGTATAAATTTTGTTGTGTTATTATTATTATCTGTGCTTTTACACTTAATGTTTAATATTTGTATAATTTTAAACTATTTTTGTGTACAATTTGCGTTTTACCTTTATTACCCCTGATTTTAGTATTATTGTTATTTCTGTTATTGTCATTTTTTAATTGTCTGTTGCGAATGCTAGTTCATAAGGCCTCTGATGAAACACAGTGGAAAGTGCCGTGCAATATTAGAGGATTTTTATACAAACATCTCAATCGTTTTGACGGATGTTTGTACTCATTCCATTTTTGATGACTGCGTTCCACTATACCAAGTGTCTGGTAGTGATGGGCTGTGAATATCATTTTGTCTATTTGGAGCTACTTACGTAGGTCGTTCTTCAAGGTATTTTTATATTCTGTACCTTAGTCCGTTATGAACGTCGCAATTTTGGTGCTTTTATCTGTAACTAGGATTTTCTGTTACAAAACATTTGGTGAGGTCTATAAAATTCATATCTGTCTGTCCTTAACGGTATATCCAAATATTGACTACGAACTTTGTTATTTTTAGGGCCACTTGAAGAGAATCGGAGGCTGTAGAGACATGTCATTGCTGAACTAGCTATTTTGGTAGAAAGGGTGGGTTTTAAATTTTTGTCTTATGGACACTCCACAGACGGTTACATAAAAGAAATACACATCCCATACCCTTGTAGGACGGACGAAACCCACTTACCGAAGGAAATGTCATGAGCCGTGGGCCAATTCTGTACCCTACGCTATTAACGGTCTCCTTTTGGACCGTGATTCACAATAGGAGACCTCCATGTTGATTCCGATGACCTCTAAAAAACAAAATTAGGTTTTTAGTTATTATACGTTATAGAGCGATGTATGTTTTCGTCGTTTTAATGTTTTAATAGTTTCTTTCATTTACAATATACTTCGTTTTAATACCTTAACTTTCTTGTGGCAGAGAAACGTTTTTACTGAAGATTCCAGTGTTTTTGTTTTTTTTATTCAACTCGCCTGTGGAAATTTACTTCGTTGCATATTTGTTATAATGCAATTTTTCTCAGTTGCGTTGTATTTGGTAATTTCTTCGTGATACAATTCAAAATGTCAGGCTACTTAATGTAATTTTTTATATTTATTTTTATTATTCAATTGACATCCTATATGTATGAGAATATACATAGATTAAACATATGCGTGTAGGTACTGAAGATAAAAGCCTTTATTGCTTAAGTTATAATAGGTAATATTGCGGTTGGATTTATTTTATCACACTATGCCCTTTAGTCTAGCCGGAAATAGTTTCGACATTACGCATGTGTTTACATTATTATGTCTTACATTAGAAATTCGATTTTTCAACATAATCTCATTGTCGTGGAGGCAACCAATTATTTAATTTTATGGTATATAATATATACGTACATATACTTTTATATATATGCAATTTATGAAAATATATATCACCGTTATCCTTTCATTTTATTATTTAATTTATTCTATTGTAGTAGTTGTGTACTTTGATATGTGCTATTCGACGATTTGGTTGTCGAAACTTTTTGTCGCAATTATCACTGAAAACCAATAAATATTTCATGTACATTCCGTTTCGTGAATATACACGGTTACACGATAATTATTTAAGTAAAATTTTCACGAGACACCAATGCGAATAATACACGTTAACAAAAACAAAAAGTAATTCTAAATGATTTTATATTTTTCTAATTGCAATTTTCTTTTTTTTTCTTTAACTATATCCTGATAGTCTACGGTATCCATGTCATCACCAAAGGGCTGTGGGTGGGCTTGTCCATGATGATGGTGTGAAGGGTGATTGCTGGATTTTCGGGTCGGGAATGTTGGATTCGTCGGAAGCAGAGGTCGTGGTTTACGTAACGATTAGGGGACTGGTGGAAAGAAGTTATTTTAGATTTTAGTGCGTCATTTGCCTGCCTTATGTATTTTTCCTTGAGATGCTTTTTATGTAGTATATACATTGCTAGCAATAACTATTAAAATCGTTGAAAGGACTAACAGATATTGCAAGGAATGTAATTGAGGGAGGCATGCGATCTATTATCTCGACGTTGATGATGATATTGTCGTTGGGATTGCCAAACTTTGTTTGTTGACTTCCCATATTACGAAAAAATTTTAAAATTTTTTATATAAAAACTTTTGGTTATTGAATACTATATTTAGGTCCTGATGCGATTTTGTAGCGACTAACGGCTTGCAGTTGACAGTTAAGATATATCATAAATTTAGTTATTGTATATTAAATGAGAGTATACTATAAGCTAAATTGATATAATAAAATGTAGGTTGATTAATTCTAGTGTATCCGCCAGAATCGTCGAGTAGGCAAGAGTCTCGCTTAGCAACCTAATGGTCGTGGGTTCAAATCTAAAGTGCGGTAGAGTTTTTAATAATGTTGAAAACCTTAGATACTAATGGTTTAAGACTTTAGTCTTAGAATGTATTCTCTGGCTAAATTTATAGTAATAATAACAATAATAATTCTAGTATTTGTTATTTTTATTTCTAATATTTCTTAGTGCTTATATCTTCAATGCATCCTGTATCGAAAAGATGATAGGCGTGTCTTTGCTGGAGTTCTCTAGATTTTTTCAATTGCAGCAGCGATGATTTGTTGTTAATATATTTCTAGTCACGACCATTTCCGTTTTTGGATTCTTGAGTTACTAGCAATAACTTCAATAGCGCTTGCCCTTCATTTTAATATTGTTTTAAGGTGATTCGTGAGGCCTTAACGTAGGTCATGACTTTCATACTGTTTTAAGGTGATTCGTCAATCGTTAATGTAGGTCATGTCAACGCGCTGTTTCAACTTTTATTTACTTCTTTTTATTAAAACGACAGTTTTTAATATAGCTTTGAATGGCTGGTCACTTATTTTGCTTATAGCTGAACGTTTTTATTATATACATTAACTAGGTTATCTAAGTACTATTAAATCTGAATATGTAGCAAGGTTATTATATTTAGGTTATCTTGCTTATTTAATTAATTAGTTATAACAAAAAACTCTTAAAATTAAATTAAAGTAGATTATATGGACCTTAACTTAAACTACTCCAAATTTCAAATTGTAATGAATAAGTGAAGCAGCTATAATACTGCAGGACGGTAAGCATAAGTTAGTATCTACAGGTACACATTTATATGGAATACTGGTTGGTTTAAGCGAAAAAATTAGAGAGTGCTGATAAATAAACAGACAGAAAACAGCATTTTGCGGCCTATAAATAAACATTAATACATTATATGGTGTTAATTGAATTGGAATAAGTCAAGAAGGTACAAGTTAAAACACATAACATAAAATATAAAAATAAGTGGTATCGCTTGGAAATGAAACCCTTGGAAGCGTTCAAATAGAAAAACATGTGTAAGAGTAAAGTAGAGGACGGGAGGTGAATTTCGTTGTATAGTCACTAATATCCGTAATACTCGTGAAATAGGGAAATATAAATTTTCTTGTAAAGGTCACAGGCCTTGTTTTTCGTGGATGAAAAGCAACGACTCACTTCAATAAAATAGACTCTCTTAACCTTCTAATGTCATTATTTGTTTTCACCTGAGTGTCATCTTGAATATCTTATTTCTAATCAAATATTTTAGTATAAATTTACAATCAATATATTACTTATTATTAAATTCTTTCTAATAGATATATTTTGAAATATGCAAATGCAGATACATTAAATACCCTCTTCGCTAAGCAATTTAAAATGAATTAATTTTAACAGAAGCGCAGATATGTATACTTCGTATGTGTTCGCTTTTTGCACAGTAATGCTTGTTAATGTGAAATATTTTCAAGTATGCGCCACCCAATGTTGTAAATATTTGCTAAATATTTTTTTATATAAATTTTTCCCTTTTAGGGCCATGTCAACAACTAAGCTCCAAACGTTAGCAAATGCAGAAGAAAACTTTCTGGCATCCTTATCGATCAGAAAATCCGTCAACAATTACAAAAACGCATCTAAGCTGAAATTTGAAAAATTCACTGGGTGTGTTTCAGTTGTCAGCACATCAACCCCTGGGACGACCACTCAAGAGACCATTTCATCGAATAAAAATCCAAACTCTAGTAAATCCCGTAACATTTCAAATCCAATGGCAAGTGAGTTGCCTGATTCCAAGGCCTTTGAACGTGATAAACAAAATATTAAGAGTGCTAATGACTTTGCAGCACAAAGTATACCAACCGCAATTGATAAAAAAAACGATAAATACAAAAAATCCAAAAAGAGCATGTTACACAAACATGATATAACGGTAAGTACAAATATTTCAACAGAGTGCGGTGTTTATATTATTTATTAATTTAGTATTACTATGTAATAAAGCCAAATTTCTAATATATAATTCTCAAAAAACCGTAGTAGTGCGTTCACTTTCTCAAAACTTTGCAACGCGCGGAACGAACCATCAGAGATTCCATAACGTATATTTAATCTCGATCAGCATCAATCGCTTAAATCGGTTTAAGTATGCCAGTCTGTAATATCCGTGATGTATTCTCGTGCTCCTTCGATCAATGCTGCAGGCATTACACAGACGGACAGATGGGCATCCGGACTGACGGATATGTGTAAATCCATTTAGAATTTGGTTCTGTTCAAAATGATGTATACTTTGCACGGTATCCAAAACTTCCTTTTGAATATAGCAAACGTTTTAAGAAAATGGCCCGTTTATACCCCCACCGTTTGATGTTGGGTATGAAAATCAACTGTGTACAAACTTTTCTCAACTTTATTTATAACTTACGATACTATGAATATGTTTCCAAAGAACTATGGCAAATACTCGTGGGAACCATCTGTATGCGCAGATGGACAAACGGTCCTAATTACTTTGCTAATATACCCAAGCCCAATCAATTAGTTGGCTTTGCACTTACACCTCGTTCTACATTTAATAAATGTTACTATTTTTGTTTTTTTGAATTATTTCTAAAAAAATTTCTGTAGAATCCTTAAGATTTTAATTAGCTAAGTTGCGAATAATTGTTTGGATAACATGTTACTTTTTTTAAGTTTTAATTTTATTAGAGGATTTGTGCTTTGTGTCACCCGAAATTTCTTTAAGCTTCGGTCGCATTTTTGCAGAGCTGAGCATTTTTGCGTATATTTTACATGTTTTGAGTTAATACATTAGATGTGAATGGGGACTCATTCATCCAAAGATGCTTTTCACGAAGGCACAAAAGGAAATGCACCTTTGCTTTCCGATTTCCATGAGTTCTTGGTATTTCATCATCATATTGAACAAGAAAGACAGTCATTTATTTCTGGTATTACAAAAAAAAAACCACAGATTAAGAAAAATTTTTGAATACAAAATTGTTGGTGAATCATTGAAATAATTAAATAAAGTTTTAATATTAATAACAAAAACGGAAATGAAAAGGAAAAGAAAAACTCAGGCTTACTTTAAAAGGGTTATTTTGTAGTACAAACGGACAAAATAATAAAAAAGGCAATATCGCGGACATCTTTCTCTATAAGTGGACAGATTTTTAACGTGTCTAAAAAAAATTTCGTGACTTTATAATAAAAGCGTACAATTACTTAAGAACATTTAATATTATGTTTTACTGAATATTTTTGTTGAATATAAATTTTAGAAAATCAAGTTCGTTTGGAACATATTGTCTGTAAAAATAGCACATTTTATTAACTATGTAATATTTATATGTGTGCGTAATGGAAAAATTAGGAAAACCTGAATAATTATCGAAAGGGAAAGCAAGTAGTAATTGGTTGGTAAAATAAAAGAAAAAAAAAGAAGTAATCGATTAATTAAATAAATTAAATAAATTAATTGATAAATAAAATAAATTAAATAAGTAATCGATTAAGTAAATAAATTAAATAAATTAATCGATTACTTTTTAATTAATTAATCGCGATTCATTGTATTACAATAAAAAATAAAAAGAAAAGAAACACTAACCAAGCAATAGTGTTGCACATATACGCTGATACATAGAATTTTTGCATTCAAAGAAGGTACTAATCTTCGGAGTAAAACATACTTACAAATTGCTCTTAAAAAAAATAATAAACTGAAAGAAAACGTCAGTTTATAGTGAAGAAGTTTGAAAGTCTCTCTGTCCATAGACAACTATTAACTGCATTAAATTTTAGGGCAATTCGAAAGTGCCACCTAAGGAGATTTGGACAGCAGATTTATGACACCGTTGTACGTGTATTTGCTAAGCTAGCTAGTTCGTGAGATGTGGGAAGGGTTCTGCATATTTTTGACTCATTGACACTCCTCAGACTGTCACAACTAAAAGAACAGCACGTACTTTAGCGAACACATGGGCGGACGTAACCTAACTTAACGAACGGGTATCCTTTGGGCACGTGGGCCTTTATATATCCGCCCTAGCTATAGTCTCCTTCGGCTCATGATGTCTATGGGGGACGCCGAAGGTGATTCCGAAGACCGCTCTAGCCTACTTTTTTATATTAATATTCAACTCTTTGATTTTATTAATATATATATATTTTTTCCTTTTTTTTATTCTCTTCTAATACATATCACTTGTAATACCAAAAAAAATACATGTATATATTTAGGTTTTAGATTAATTAAGAAAGCAAAAATGGATTACTAGTTTGTCAATTAAATTTCAATTTGATCACAAAGCATTTATATACGTACATGTTGAGTACTTAAAAAAAGCATCTAATGCATAACCGTTGATGCCGCTGGTTTGCTACAACAGATTATGAAAACGTTGTGCATCCAGGGAAATATCAATAATGCAAATAATGGTGTAATACGATAGATGCCAGCTACACTTGAATTTGCTGCTGTTTTTGTTGACGGCTTGCTGTTGTTTTTTATATATTTTTGATGATGAAATGTTATAGTAAGAGTTTTCAATAATTTTAGTTAAAGTACACTTTTATATTTAAGGTGAAAAAAATTTGTTGTTTTCAAATCTTTCACTTTTTTATTTGTTTTATTCACTTTAGCGGAAATTTTACTGGTACCTTTATTTTCTTTTTACATCTGTACTTTTAGCAAATTGTCATAAACTGTAAATACTATATTTTTACCGTGGTGTCTTCATGTATTATCAAATTCCGACAATTTTCATTCACTTTTGCTATGTACAGTTATAAATAAAAATTTCAAGCTAAATGAATTTTTCAACGAGTTAATTCCCTTCGGATTTATGGTACGATTTCAAATTTTGCGTTTTAATATTTCGAATTAAATAAATATATAAACGTTAAATATATTAATGTTACACAAATTCCTTCCCAAATCCTCATTTGGGTGAATGTGCACACATCACCCGTATATGCAATACAGCACTCTCTTCTTATCCTCTCAGTAAGTCTTCGTTTAATGTGAAAAATATTTATTTTCCATAGCTTCACCAAAAAAAAAACGTTTTGAAGCATTTATTTTAAGAACAAATTCACATAAACTATTACATATTTCAGCTCATACAATTTTACTTTTCTTTTCTCCGTCACAAGACCAAAAAATCCCTAAGTTCTTGGTTATCTATCGACTCCTTAACCTCCGTTTCCGAAAACCACCTAAGACGGAAACATCAAATTTACGTCAAAACAATCTCTCTGCATATGTGAACTTTACAATTTCGGTCATGCAGAGATGCATTCTTAATAAACCAACACTGCTAAGTTAAAAACCGTACATTACAAAAGCGATAAGAACTTATTCCTATAAGAATTTTAGTTAATTTTCGTTCATCAGCCCAATATATCAGAAAGCAGTTTTATTGTGGCCAGCTGTATACAACAAATAAAGGGTATTCGGAACGCAGAAAACTTGTTAGACTGCTAGACTGAACATAGATGTTGGTGACTATATCTGCAGGTTTAAATTTCATATTAACGTATTTAGCATTAGCAAACCAAAAAACTTATTAAGTTAAAAAAAAGAAATGCATTCCATTGTGCAACAAAGAGAACGAACGCATAATTACTTATTTATATATTTCTTTTAACTAGTTGTCATTACTTCCTATTTTTTCTTGCATATATACAAACGATTATATTAAAAGTGCAAACCATTGGGTAACACCCATTTATATATTATATTAAATTTTTTATTTTTTTTTGCTGTAAGTGAAATAGGAAATGAACCTTAAGGAAAATTTGTTTACCTTATGAGAATAAAATAGGTCATCGGACCCAAGTTCAGAGTCTCCCATAGACGTCATGACCAGGAGAAGATCATTAGATAGGGCGGGTAATGAAAGGTTAAGGGCTTAGGGTATGACCGTTCGGTAATTTAGATTTCGTCCGTGCGTGTGTTCGTTAAAGGCCATCGTGCCATTCTTTTAGTCGTAAACGTCTGAGGAATGCCCGATAGACAGAATGTAAAACCGCCCTACATCTCTTAAACTAGCAAAGCCACGTACATCGGTCTCATCAACCTCCGATCCTCTAATAGTGGCCCAAAGCTATCAAAATAATTTGGTTTTTGTTATTATAGATAGATAGATAGATAGATAAAGGGGAAACACATCCAGCTATCGTTATACCGTATATCACCATTACAAATTTTTATCGCGCAACGTTTTGGCGTACATATGCTCACGTCATCTCGAAATTTAAAAATATTGTAGGTCGATAAAGGTCTCGTATTTGCATCAGTAGACCAAGAAAAAGTAGCGGTAACCACAAGGATGATATAGGTGATCGAAAACGATGAATATTGATTATGAGTAAATATGAAATTCGAAAAGTTTTCAGAAACAACTTCTCGCACTTTTAATAAATCTACTTAGTAGTTAAGTTTTCGTTTCTACTGTTATGCACCTAATTTGACTGAAATGCAATTCAAATGCGGACCCTGCACAAGCGAATTAGCTTTTTATCTAATTTTTTTTGAATTAACTCTAAATTTGTAAATAAAATTGTAAAGAAGATCGCAACTGCGTTGGAGAAAGAGAACTAGCTGATATTCTGCGAAACGGAATTATCTAAAACGTTGAAAGCAGTTAGGAACTTATAATATTTCATCTGGCAAAGTCGTTACGTAAAGAAGCCTTATTAAAGTAAGGATCGAGGAACAGATTAACAACAATATGTGGTAAACTCAACGGACAACTCACTCATGAACGTGTATGTCAACAACAAGTAAGAATATTATAGCCGTGCAGGGCCGACCTTTAAATACCCTATACCACATTGTCTAACACTATTCTTATTATTATTCTAGAAAACAAATATTATATCTTGTTTCTATATAAAGGCAAATTTTTCAAATGCGTATTTATGGGGAAGCGGGCCCAAAGTGCAACTTAATGTAGTACAAGTTTAATCCTTACATAGGGCAGGACCCAAAAACAGGCGTAGATAGTTCAAATTTTGTAGAGTTCAGTTTCGTATAAAATTACTATAATACTATGGCTCAATTTTCATCACCGCATATTAAAACTTAGACTTTTCAGTCTTTTCAGACTATCTACTCTATAAAGGGTCAATTTTCGTGAAAATTCTTATTAGGGTAGGACCCAAAAAATAGGCCGAGAACGTCCAAATTTGATACATATAAATCTCTTATGTTAAATTACTATTATAATATAATTTGCTTCACGAAGCATTGAAAATTCTACCCTTTTATCCTGTGAACTTCAGTTTTTGTTATATGAGGGGGCTCAAAAATTGCCCGAGCCGGTCCAGTTCCCATAGCAATTTGTAATGCTCAAATACAACTACTTAGCCACTTTTGCTAAGGAATTGTGAAAATTGCAATTTTTTTTCCATATAATGACTCTTCAGAATATGGCGTTATATGGGCAGTGGTCGAAAAAGTGGACTGATCCGAACAATTTTAAATAGCGTTCGTCCTTGGATTAAAGTATGTCACGGTGCCAAATATTATCAAACTATCTAAAAAATTGCGGCCGGTAGCGTGAACACAAATTATATGGACAGACAAGCTTAGATCAATTCAGATTATGTTTCCGAATCGATCGATATAATAAAAAGTGTGTCCATCTTAAGCCCTTTTGCCTGTTTCATACGATCGCACTGAGTTAATATATCCTGTACCACAAGTGGTGTGCGGCATAAATATCAATATGAAATTTTGTATTACTGACTTGTTTTCAAAAGTGTGTATATGCTTAAAGCAAAAAGTGTGTATAGACTCAGTAGAATGAGGTGCTGACAAATAATAACGTTTCAGTTTCTCCAAATAATTTCTTTGTAATTAGATTTCCTAAGGATTTTAAATAAAATCTATGCCATGCTAAAAATCGATATCCAATTTCATACATATTAAGACAAAAACGTAAAATCGCAAAAAGATAGTGTGCGTAACAATGACATAAATAAATATACTTTGTATCTGTTCTCAAGTCACGAATATAATTATATCTTTATATTCAGTTACTTACGTTTTTGTAATGAAGCACTATGTTCCTAAAAAAAATCAAAATTATAGTAGTGATATTATTTTGATTTCAATTTGGAAACCAAAATAATTTTTAGGGGCTTAAACTGGGAACTTAAATCTTTTCAACGGGGGTATGGGGGAATTATGTATTAATTATTAAACAATTATGTATTATTAATTAAACAAAAAAATCATTCAATCAAACACAGACACCATTTAATCCAACGTCAAATGTAAGCAACAACCTACGTGTTTCACTTATAATTAAAGCTTTTTTGTGGAACCTAATCCCAAAGTCAAACTGTGAAAGTAAACGGGATATACTTGATTGAACAGCTGTGGTGAATTATTATTCTTGTTTTGAATTTCTTTACAAAAACATATTCGCATGTTGAAGCACCATCCGTCTTAAGTGAGGTATTAACCAAGGAGAAGGAAGGAACTAATCTAGAATGTGTTGATTATTAATTATTATTAATCTTGATTGTCATAGACTTATCGAAATTATTACTTCGTAAAGTAAATTTATCCATTATGGTTTGCGATTTAGATTTTTCATAGTACGCTCGATGTACATGCCCTGCGTGACGAATTTCGTTGACATTTTTCAAAACTGCTTCGAGTGACGTATTTCAATCAATTACTTACAGCAATTGTAAGTCTGACTCGGTTAAAAGTCTTTTCGAAAGCGGTTTGAAGAATGTAAATGAGATGGTCTCTGCCAAAATTATTATCGATTGCTATTTTTCTTGGTGCTGCAATATAGGCCTGAAAATTTTCATTAGATTGTTGAGCGCGGTTGTGAAATTTATAATATGCCGCTATTTCGGATGGTCAGAAAGAAATGTCATCTTTGACTGTTTGCTTTATCTCTGAATACGATAAAGCATTCCCCTGCCTTGGCGTTGCTAATGACACCAGTAGATCATACAATGGAGACTCATCCATAGTCACCCAAATTGCTATTTTTTGCACTTCACTTTGACCGTCATTATCTAAGATATAAGATAGATGCTGGATGCTCAACGTTCGGAGTGTCCGCTGTCGCATGATTCCATAGAGCCAAAATTCGTGAAAATTTTTTGACTGTTGTAGAAGTTATAGATAATTCATAGTTCGGTGATTTCAGCATTTTAACTTTGTCGCTCGGTGTATCAATTCGAAGTAATTATGCTATTGACTATGCCAGCATTATATTGTTTAAATAAATACACTTTCAATATTTTATGTACGTAACGTATATTTTTAATTATATTAATCAATTTTAACTGTGTTATTTTAATTACACTAAATATAAGGTTAGGATAATTAATTTAGGAATCTTCACTATGCGTAAGCATTAATCAACACAGTGTTAAAAAACGGCCGGACACAGTACGACAAAGGGCGATGACAGTAAGCTAATCAATAAGCAATCGCCACGTAAGCAGGCAGGCATGCCAACTTGCTGGAGCTGCGAATCTTATCATATTCTAGTGTGTGCGTACTGTAGCGTGTCCACAAAAGAAAAAATCAACAATAATTAAGCCGGAGTAAACAAAATATATGGCATGTGGGGGAAAAATATGCTAAAATTGCATTTTGTATTAACAAATGTCACATACACCGAAAACATTGACTTGCGATAAGTATCAAACAAAATAGTAATGAACAGTAGCATATAGACAACGTTCAATTTCAATAAAGAACAATTTCCTATTGCTATTTCTAGATGAGTATATCTTGGCTCCAATAAGAACATAAGAAATTCAATCTTTCGTAAGGATACTTCGTGCTGAGCCAACCTTCGTATATACGTAAATTACTTGGCGGGAAAGCTGATTGGTGTAATTCTATGGGCACGTTGAAGCTTTACGTCATGTATTCTCTGCATCGGGAACCTGCTGATCCGTCACTGTTTTACTTTCAATACGGGAAGATCCTAAAGCTAATCTAATACCTTTACAATATACATAAAATTAACATTTTGTCGGCAGTTATTGATAGACGGGCGGTGGACATCAGAATGTTCATTGTAATTCAAATATAATTTTATATTGTAATTAACAGTAGGCAAAATGAAAAATGAAATGAGTTTTATGAACTCTTGGTCTCTGTTACCATTGTATTGAAAATATTTATAGAAAATTAAGAAATTTCGGGGGTGCAATACAACGTTTTTGATTTTACTACAAATTTTCCTACATACTTTTTAAATTAGTAAATGTATTGAAGTAGAAACATGGGGAAAGTTAGTTCTCTAATAAGCGAAGCGTTTGTTAATGTAGGTTAACATTAACAAAATAATAACAGAAAAAAAATATTTTGAAGCGAATAATGAGAATATGAAATAATTTTTCTCAATGGAATTTTAAATTCCTGGCAATTATATTTTTGCTGTTCTTCTACCCTACGTTATATAGAACATCCAAAAGGAACAAACGAATTGCAGATATTGCAGCAAGCCTGTGTATAAGATGGAGGAAATTAAGGCCGAACGACAAGTTTACCACAAAGCATGTTTCCGTTGTAGCGAATGCTCAAAACAACTCAAGTGCGTATAAATTTTAGGGCATTATGCAGACACATAAACACATTTACATTTTTAAGAGTTGACAACTATCAGAGTCATGAAGGCGTATTATACTGTCTTGTGCACTTCAAATTGATTTTTGCCCCAAAATTGGTTGAATACAACGAGACCGAAGAACCACGTAAGCCCGAATTAATAATACGTGAGAACCAACCAACAGAACTACCACCAGATGTCTTTAGAGGCAAGTACAAAAAAGAAAACATAACAAAAAGTACAGATAATTCAACTTGCAATTTTAATTCAGCTTCCGACAAACCAAACTTAGGGCTTCAAGAACTTCAGCAACTGAATGTACGCTCCCGATTTCATATTTTCGAGAAAGCTGAACACACCGATAACAGACTTGTTAATGTTATGAAAAATGGTGACGACTTAATACTTAAATGTGGTGCGTCTATAACGACTAAAATAAAAAAGCTCCAGCAACAAGGTTCAAGCTCGATTGAAGAGGATTTTGAAAATTTGGCTCAGGATTCGAAAAACGAAGGTCAAGACAGAGTTCACGAGTCAGATATCATTAACAAAAGTGTAACGGATAACGAGAAGCGCAGGAGCACAAGAACAGATTTACATAATGCAATAAATGATTTAAAAACACGCTTTGAATTAGGGAATGGCATATCGAAAGAAGAACGCCGCGAAGAACGAAAACAGGAAATCCAGAACATTCGCTCACGTTTATTCATGGGTAAACAAGCTCGCATTAAAGAAATGTATCAACAAGCCGTAATCGAATCCGAGCATGGTAAATTTTATCTATATATTTGAATTCTGTACATATGATTTATACAGGTGGAGAATATTGCAATCATTTACACATTCAATCTTAACTTGCGATAAAACATCCAACTTTTGTCTAGTTTATTTTCTCAGCAACACGCCAACAAGAAGTTGCATCTTATTAGATAAAGTTTTATTTCGAGACAGATTTTTTTTCTCCGAAAAGACAACTTAGGCATTAATTCTCAAATTAAATATTCCGCAAACCCCGAATAGCTGATATATTATGGCAGTCAAGGCAGCAATAATATCAAGAAAAACCTATTAGTTTTATATGAGTGTTTTTAGATACAAAACTTGTGAACAAGGACAAAACAAGAACCTGAGAATACGCTTATCACGTTTTAAGTAAGGATTCGTTGCCGCTGGATTTGTAATACGCATTAGCATAAGCACGTGCTTCGTGCTTCAACATTGTTGTGGTACAACTCTATAATTCGCGGCTGATTTTTGGAATAAATAAATAAATATAAAATAAGAATCCGTAACTTTCGCCAGAAAATGAGTTCAATCGCCTTTTTAAAGATTGGGTGAAACATTGATTGAACTATACATATCTATTACATTCGAGCTCCTTTTTTAGTTTAATTAGAAGTATTTGCGTTATCTTCGTTGTGCAGGAATGAGTTTGTTTCTTAACTAGACATTATGAAAAAACGTTATTCCCTGTTTCCATAGTCCCCTCAGGTGTCTTCCCTATTCGCAAGCCTTGCAATTACTTTAACGAATTGTGATACTCTGGATGATGTATTTGTGGTGTAGTCAAGTGTTGAAGTTTTATCATTTTTGCAATGTAAAAAGAATTGTGCTATCAAAATATTTCTCTAACTTTGAGGATTTCTCGGCACCATTTTTGATCTGTATACTAGTTTCCAGTGTGGGTCTTTTTCAAGTTGTTGTTCTATTTTTAAATCGGTAACAGTACTTGTTTTGAGATTTCGTTGCTCTATAAGGCTGTGGTTGCATAAAGCTATATTTACTGATGTGGTGTTGATGAGGCTATATGGCAATTTAGAATCATAAGAAGAATCGATATCTTAAAAAAATTTAAATTTAACGATGGATTTTGAACATATAAATATCGTTTCTTGCTTTTTGATATTGTACGCCGAAATATATTTGCAGTATATCCGATGTTCTGATGTACAGCTGCTAAAAATCTATTAGCAAACGTACAAAAACTGACAAACAAATTTTTATAATGTATGTTTGCATTCTCTACACATTGCATGATGGTCTTCTGTAATTATATTAGTAAATTTAGTTTTGCGATGTTGTCAAAAAAATTTGACTGTGAGCTCTCATGTTTGCATCAGCAATATGGTACGACTTCTTCTTTGAGATTTATCTCGTGTGAGCTGTCGTTAAAAAACGAAACCGACCATTCGCTTTCTGTGCGAATTTTTGTCGGTATTATTTTTGTCAAACAAGTAAAAACATTATAGTCAGACAACGCTGAACGTTAAATGTCGTACATCACTTCGCCTACATGTACAATTTAAAAATTATACGTTATTTTCATGCAAAATCACACTTTTGTAAGTTAGCAGTAAATTTTGTGGGTCTACCCTAGTGCAATTATTCGTTTAAATGACTTTCTTTGGTCTACGCCTGCATAACCCGGTAAAATTCTGTTTTTATACTTTGTATGCTAAGGTTAACGTTTTCTTTGAAATCGTCTCGATATAGTGGCGAATCAGCTTATAATTTTCTTTTTGTTACATTGTAAGGAAGCGTTTTGCTTCCTTACTGATAACAAATCCGTCCGCATAACTGGCCTCCCGTAGAGTCTAAAAGCATTCGGTCTGGTTGTCGTCCGCATTAAAGATTAAATATCTCTCGTTTGACCATGACCTGAACGTAAGATAAAATACCTTCTCTTTGATATTCGTGTTTTCTTTTACATCACCGTAATATCGTCCCTCTCCCGCATAAACCTATGGTAATCCAGGTTTATGTACAAAGAAAAAAAATAGAAAGAAGAAATATATAGAGAAAAAAAGAAAACTCATTGTATTAGGACGATGCAACATACTGTTATGGAAATCCCAAATCCAGTTCATGCTAACTAATTGATTTTTCCCAAGTAATAAATTCCCTAGAGAGGGTAAACCGAAGTGCACATTCGCGGCGCGTCATACAGTTACCGGCCGACGGAAAAGCAGGTTAACGGATTAAAAATGGGGCCACGAAGTTAGGTAATAGCAACATACTTATAAAAATGATATAAATAGATTATATGCGGAAGGCAGAGTTAATCAGACAAGACCATTTGAATCGAAAAAGAATATTAGAGTTGAAACGTCGAGAGTATTGCCAAAGTAAAATGTAATGTTCCTTAAAGAAATAGATTGTAAATAAAGAAACTTGAAGTGAAAAGATTTTTGGAGTGTATTTCTCTTGAAAAGAGTTTCCACGATCTAGTGATACAGACCGCATCGAGAAAAGCGAAGCTCGTAGCAATACTTTGTATGTACGCCTAGCAATAGTATAATCATGCCTTATCTTTTCCTTCGCAAACATGTTATAAATTCTCTCGATGCACATGTTGTAATCCCTTGAGCAACACGCCTACTATCAAGTAGACCTCATACACACCTATATACTTATTCTGTTTCTATATGTGTAACCATTTAAACCAACGGTAAGTTTTTTTATGAATAAGTTATAACTAGCCTGTGGAAGTATTCTTATTATGCAAGGATTGACGGGCACTAATTTATTTCATTTCCATATATTTCAATTACAAGTCGCATACATATTATCCAAAGGCACATACCTAACGGACTTGTGGTTGACACTTATTGGTGCCTTAGGCATAATCATATACCTAAAAATTCGCTTACCTATGACGTCAGTACATGAAATGTTTTGTCGTTTAACTGATACACACTCCAATAGACTACACGTAGGAACACATACCTAACGATCACGCATTTTCTATATTTATTTTGTTAACATTCTCAGGCTTCCTGTACGTGAAATTATATACTTGTACATTAAAACTTACTTCAATATACAAAAGCTAGCACATTGGATTGTTCTTGTTAAGCGGGGTTAACGGCTGCTATACATGTTTGATCATACGTTTTAGTTGTAAGCGCCAAACATATACTAAACATACATAAGATAACATTAATAATAAGCATACTTAAGAGAATCGTTATAACCCATATAGAATTAAGCATTGAGATTGTAACACAGGTACAGGCAAAGCATCTGCGTAACCGGACAGCAATGGTGATCGCAACTATAAAACAGCGTGTCGCTATACGCTCATTCTTTCATTTCTGTTATAGCAGCTAAAGAGGTAAGAAATCGCGGACAGCATATTTATTTGTGTTTGACATTACCGGCAGAGAAATTTTTTTTAACTCCACGGATAGGGGATGGCAATCTTCGCTTCGGCGTCATCCCTGAATAACGGTAGGACTACTAAACTTTACAGATAGGGTATGGCAGTCTTACCTTACATGTCATCCCTGGCTAACAGTAAGACTACTACACTGTGCGGATAGAGGCTGGCTAGTTTACCTTAGCTGTCACCGCCGAACAACGGATGGAACACTCTTTTCAAGGTTATTCATGTTTCAATTTAAACAACCAAACTTTACAATTTAATTTTTATGTATCAGTATCAAACGGTATTGCTAACTTGGAAAGATCTCAGGTGTAGACCTTTTATTGTCTTATTAGTCCGAAACTTATTCGTGAACTAAGTCCTTATAAGATTGAAGAGAGAATGGTGATTGTCTGGGTATGTCGAGTTGATTAGGAATAGCAGCTTTCGTCAAGCCAGGATGGCTTCAATCTTTCTAGCTATATCGAGCTTGGATTCATAAGTCTGATGAAGCAAATTGTGATCTCATTACAATTCTAATCGAAATGTTGGTTCTCATCCTGGAAACATATGTGGTTTATGAGGCAGGCAAAATTCACATAACGATGTAGGAGACAAATAATTTTGAAAGCTACACCATAACACAAACTAAGTAGCTTCATTTATTTAGTTATAACAAGTAGGTAATTTTCGAACAAATTTTTTAGGTTTAGGGTAAAAGTCTATGCGTTACAGGGTTAATAATAGACAGTGTTTCTCTCACATAATCACGTCGATATATAAGTCTGTGATAGTATAGCAAATTTATTTTTCAACCTAATCGGGGAATCAAAACAACGCATCCGAAATTTTAATTGACATTGTCCTGCACCATATTTCTTCTTCATCTAGTTTGATTTAAAGAAGTGAATAAAGCTTCGATTACATTCTGCAACTGCTTTTGATAATATACTGACTGTAAAGGTTTTGTCTTGCTTTTTGCCATTTAAATATCAGAATTTATCTGTAATTTTGTCCTGTATTCAACATGCATTAGTCAGCTTAACAATTAGGCGTATTAAGTTTCTGCAAATAGATTTTGCAAGCCTACCTCTCTGTCTGTCCTTCTATCCATGTATTGTTGCATTCAATTTTCTAAATTTTTAGGTATTAAATGGATGTAAAGGATTTGGATTAGATAGATAATTTTTGAAACCTTCTCCTATATGACTATTCCTACAAAAAGTTAATAAGTATGATAACAAATTTGATATAAAAGTGAACTCTATTAAATTTTAACCACGTTGATAATATTTTAAACATTCCCCACCGGAGTTTTCATGAGGAGTGAGCACTTATAGGGCAAACAGATATAATTTTCAATGTTTCACTGCGAAAGTAGATCCATAGAAGTAATTTGAATAGGTGCACTAGGGCTATGATTAGGCACTACTTATATATTGTGATAAGCACTATCGTCCCGCTCCGGACTCCACAAAAAAAATAGAAATAGATGCTTCTATTGTTGTCCTGTTAGCAATAGGGACATCAATTTCTTTAACCCAAGTTGGCCTATGAAACGTATACCAAGTACTTGGTCTTCCCAGTACGACGACTCTTCTACACTGCCCATTTCGGACAGTATCGTCTCTTAATTGGTAGCGAATTCCAAACTCATGTTTAGGGAATTTGCTGAGCAAGCTTTGGCATTTAATGCCTCCAAAATAGCTACTTAGATGGTTACGAGCTTATTAATAACCGCAAATTACTTTCGTTTATTTTTGAAGAAAAAAATTCAATACTCACCTCGCAATCAACCCTCGAAAAAAACGACATATTTTACCAAACGGCAGCTCAAAACTTTTTCTGACATGTCTTTTCTGTGTTAATGAAAAAAATAAAATTTCGCTTGTTTCCATTTGAAGCAATTAAACGAAAGTAAAAACTAGTAATATTTGATATAATTCTTCAGTGATTTCTTTTTCAAGGGAAAAATTAAACTTGCGTGTTAAGTTACAATCTCGTAAATTCTTTTAAAGAAAAAGAAAAGCTCTTTTATATTTTCTTTATATATATTATATAAATATAAAAGAGCTTTTTTTTTCGTACTTCTCGATTTTTGGTAAGTGTGCCCCGGGATAGCATTCATAATAGCTAATACATCATCAGATTATTGTAAATGTAAATGACTTTGACGATTATTTTGTAAATAATATTGACAGGACTCTTGTTGACGATGGCTGGGACTGGTGCTGAATTAACTTCCTCATCTGCTGGTGCATCAGAACTTAATAACCAGGTTATTCATAAGGCTTCTGATTTGGGTGCCAAAGGCATTCCATGTCCTGAAATGACCTGATATGACTATACTACGCAGTTAATTTTTTTTGTATTTGTTGACACCTGCAAAAATGCCGAGGACAAACTCATGAATATCTCTTCTGATCTTTTTTTTTATATATATCTTAAAAGTTTTTACATTGATGGCTTAAAAGAAATCAAAACAGTTACTAAGGATAGAGCCAAATCGCTCTGTTCTCCGCGATAATAATTTCAATGAGAGTATTAAAAACGCTGTGCCCGATATATCTATTAAGTCTGCCGTTAGGCTTCGAAGAAAGAATCCTGACAACAAGAATGATTTTATTCCGACAATCACTACTGAAATTGGTTTCAAAGGGAAAGCCCTCCCTATATCGATTAAGTGTAATTTCTGTAACCTCCCGGTTAACTACTCCTTGGGTATGGACATGTTTCTAAGTTTTGCAAAGCCAAGCAGAGCAGGTATCTCAATTGTGGCAGGTCTCTTAAGTTTTGTAAATTGTGAAACGATGAGGTCTTGTGGTTCAAGTGAACACTAGACTCTGAGCAAGTCTTGCCCGAACAGAGAGCGGGGGATAGGTATTAACAAGCTTATGGCTATAAAAAAATCTTCTTACAAAGAAGTGAAAAAAAAAACTTTCTTTAAATTACTTTCAATGTCTGGATGATAATTACTATGGTGAGAACTTTCCTTTATTCCCGTAATTTTGGCCGTGAATGATAATGACAACGTTAATAAGATTCTAAAAACAAAAAAATTTAATGCGTTAGTTAAAAGGAAGTTTTTTTTGTATATAAATTTTCAAGCCTTTTACGAGTTCACCCCCAAAACCGTCTATAACAAGATCTCAACGGCCAGTAATTCCTAACAACGATTTGTGTTCTTCGGAATTGAAAAGCTTTATCCCTTAAGTTGATCATCCTTCCGATTTATGTTCAATTCGAAGTGCTGTTCAGTCTGAGATCAAGTCTACTAGAACCAATTTTTCTGACATTGAGTCCTTCTCACCTAAACCTTGGTGGAATTCTTCCTTGTCAACACTTTTCGTAAATATCAAGCTGCTAAGAAAAATTGATTCCTAACAACGATTTGTGTTCTTAGGAATTCGAAAGGTTTATCCTTCAAGTTTATCTTCCTTCTGATTTATTTTCAATTCAAAGTGCTTTTCAGTCTGAGATCAAGTCTGCCAGAACCACTTTTTCTGATATTGAGTCCTCCTCACCTAAACCTTGGTGGAATTCTTCCTTGTCAACACTCTTTCGCAAATATCAAGCTGCAAAGAAAAAAATCGGGAAACACACCAATCCAGCCAACTTCGTTTAATATGTGAAAATACGGAAAGAAATGAGGTCTTCAATTACGAAAGCAAAAAGGAAACATAGAGCTGTCATGATTAAAGAGTTGTGTGGCAATGGCAACTGGCGTTTTTTCCGGAATTATATCAATGGTCATCGATATTTTAGTTAAAAATTAAATGGTTGTGCCGTTTGGAATGAGCACGGCAGTAAAAGATACTTAAATATGCACAAGAGCTATATTTCAAGTGGCAATCAGATTACGATACCTTTAATTCCGTTTAGTAGTCTTAACAATACACCCTTCTGATTACGTGAATTAATATATGTTTTACATTCCAGATAGAGAGGTACCGCTGCAGGTTGTGATGGAATTAAGTATCATATGGTCAGATCACTGTCTGGAGAAGCTTAACTACCCTGTTGCATGCAATTAATAACTACTGGTCTATTAACTATATATTCGTAGATGTGGGATGTATCAAAGTTGCTGCCATTCCTAAAGCAAGTAAAGACTTAAATGATTTAAGCAACTTCAGTCCCATTTCGCTTATATCTGTATTCATAAAGATTATTAACCTCATGGTTAAGGAAATGCTAATGGATTTCTTGAAAACTGGGAACATTATTCCACCTCGTTCTTATGCGTTTCAAAAACGCAAACCTATGAATAAGTGCGTTAACGAACTATCTTGTCTCATAGTTAATCTAAATAATGCTGGTAAAAAGGTTGTTGTGCTTTGCTTGGACATTAGCAAATCCTATGATTGTGTAACTTTATTACGTCTGTGGATACTAAACTTTTTATCCAAGCGTGTCGTGGTAATGGGTACAGACAAAGTTGAAGTATACGGTGGCATTCCACAAGGCGTATGCTTGAGTCTTATACTCTTCAGTCTATATACAGCTAATTTGTATGATCGTCAAGATGGAAAAACTCATATTTTTCAATATGTGGATGATTTTTCGATTGTATTTGCAAATTTCTGAGTTTCAGTGGCCGTAAATAATCTGTCGATAATAGCTAACTTTTTTTTCGATACGTATGTCGATATTAATTTATATATTAATACTAGCAAAACCTAATATATTTATATTGCCAAGCTTTTAAACCCGATATTGGGCTCTTTATCATCAAATTCACGACCAACAATCAGTCGGGCTTGCCTCCCAAAAAAACTTTGACTGTGTACAAAGCTTTAGTCAGGTCTAAGATTGATTTCCACATCTCGTTCCACATTTCTACATCTTCTAATTTCGAAAAATGTATTGAGAAACGTGTACAAATATTCGAAAACAGAATGTTAAAACGTTGTACTGGATTAACCCCCTCAACTTCGCAACATATCCTCAATGTCATGTCCGGTGAATGGCCAGTCTTCGAAAAAGCTTTGTTTTGTACTGCTAAGGACATAAATAAGGTCCGTTATATTTTTGATAACATAAATTCAATGCCTTTCTCGAATTATGTTACCAGTAAATGTAGAGTCTTCGTGAACATCCTTGAATCGATCTCTACCTCGAAGCAAAATCAATTTTTCTTTTATGAGAATTTTATGTCGAGAATAGCTTCCTCTTTATTACAACAACGGCTATGATATATATGCCACTGACGGTTCTGTTGCACGTAATGTATCGATAATTAAGTCTCTTTCTAAAATAGTCAATAGTAAAGTCAACATTGCGGAGGAACTTTCATCGACTTTTATCGAATTGCTTGCCATTAGACATGCTATTAAGGTAGCTATTATGTATAGTTTTTAAAAATTTGTTGTTTCTTCTGATACTAAGTCAGCTCTGTTTTTAATAAATCAATGAGATGCAGATAATCAATATGTGTTTGATATACACAGGATGCTATATGAATCTATATATGAATGATTGCCGCCTTGTTTGGTTACCTTGTCAGTGCAGCTTTTTTTAAAATGAAAAACGTGCCTTTCACCCAGAAAGAGCTTAAGTTGATCCTACAATTTCGTCCATAAAATATACTCCTAATGAAGCAATACGAGCAATTCGTGACCACATCTTTTAACAACTAATTGACGAATTTAAAGAGATTGCGATTGCCAATTGCCTTTTCTATAAAATAAATCCCACATTTCCTTCAATTCCAATCAAAATTCTTTATGGATTCATGACTGATCATACTAATGATAAAGTGTATTTAAAAATGATTCGTGCTATACCTTGATGGTATTAGAAGTTCTTTTGCTTTTTCAAGTTATGTGGTGGCCTCCTCAATCTCTTTGCAGCAACAAATGTACGTCAGCCGGGGAACTAACTTGCCTTTTTTAGAAAAGCGAGTTTATTTTTATAATTTACGATCATTTTTTTTACGTTTAATCATAATTTATCTCTATAACATTGTTTTCTTTCAGCCACTGTTTACAACATTATTTTTACATCCTTTTCAACAACTCAGCAATCTACAATTACACTTAACATATTGGCTTTAGCTCGCATGGCAGTTATTTTTTATGCTTTATATATATGTCTTGCTAATAATTACTACTGTTTATTATGTGTACACATAAGCCGCAAATCTTATTGACTTAGTCCATCTTAACTCAACATTCAAAAAAACGATTCAATACGAGTTATGATCATACAGTTCAAGAGCGAATGTGACTAGAGTTACACAGGAAATAATAGTAGAACTTGAGGTATTATGAAAATAGTCTGCAGAACTATCAACGTCCTTAAGTTTGAAGCACCAATGAGACGTAGCCATCGTTACGTTCAACACCGTTAATTTGCCTTAAATAAATTAAGTTATTTTTTAAGAATCACAAATGTTGATGGTATATATATAGTAAAAAAATTGGAGAGAAAATTGTTTTAGGGAGGCAATGTGCCAATGCTCGACAAGTCGTAGCTTTCGAAATATTACTACGAATACGATTGCGAAATACTACCATACAACTTAAACTATTAGTTAAGAGATTCAGTTCAGCATCAAACAACCTATTCAATCCATTGCATTTGAACAGAATAAATTAACGATGGCATGAGATTCATAATTGAACACGCTAAAACATTGGTGAATGTATGAAGAAAACAGAAGGATGTATTTATCAACAATTTTTAAGCGGATGTTTGTTTAGTTTGTTTCACTAATCGGTACACCTACTAATACAGAATTGCTATCTACAGTGAGTATACTAGGCAAATATCGCGTAAGATTTCTTAAACAGAAGGCGAATTAAGATTCAACAACGTGAAAGGAATCATGTGATTGCATGCATTAACAGCATTTTTTATAGTGGAAGAGTATCCAAAGCTCCCTAGATTCACATGTGTTGAACTTATGCCATAAAAATACAAATGCATGTCGATTAGTTACACAAACACCATTTCCTACAAAATTTTAAATCCGATCGCTTTTACCATCACATCTTATTACTCATCATAAATAAGTTGATAATTGAACAGGGAGATTTGACTTATACACTTAAGTGGTAATTCCATCGCCATTAATTGCAATACGTAATAATATACCTTTGGCAACGATTATTGTTTTAATGAAAAATCCTTTTACTGAGTTAGCGTTCTGTAGGGCAATAATATAATAAGGTAATGTTTCACCTTTCCGGAGCAGTTTTGCTAAATATCGTTTGTTTATTTTATCGCAGCTTACACTGATAAGGTCAGCAGTTATAAGTTCGGGCGTTGGTGTTGGCAATTTAAGTGCTAAAATAAAAATGACTTTTAACAAATCTGGATGTAGTAAGCAAAACACTCTATTATCCTGTCATCATTAATTATGAATGACAATTTAACATTAATGTAAAAAGTGGGAAAACAGTAGGGAATGTAAATTTATTTGGTCTAGAATTTCATAAAGAACCCACATTTATCTCTCTATTTTTAATTGTCTATTTTACGATCTAATATCCGACAAAAGCTATGTTTTGACGATAGTTTGTCAATACTGCAAAATGCAAACCAAGTTTTATTTTGTGGTCAATTACGAGAAAAAATTGTCTGTAAAAGCAAAACGTAGAATTGCTTAGCTTCGAGAAGTTAATGACTCAAACAAAATTTTGTAATTCTTTTTGAAAGTAAACAATAATTTCGTCACAAACTTGCTATGAATGCAATCAGGAATTTCAGAAAAGAGAGTTTCCAAAGGCATTCAACAAGGTTACCGTCGGTTGCATACCAGATTAATTTCGTTCTAATTTCTTTGTCTATCCTTACTGCCGAGCCGGCTGATGTCTAATTTGCAACACGTTCCCAGCACTTTTGCAACGAACTTGAGTGTAGAATTGGTCTACATTTTTCAACTAATTATTACTATTATATTAATATTAAGAAAGAGTAGGCTAATCTCTCCCCTGCGCAAAGTTTGGTCGATAATTGCAGAAGCATATCTAAAAATTTTTGAATATATAATAGCGCGAAGACTAACCTTTATCGCGAAATCAACTATATCGCTTGCGCGACATGGATTGAAAGGCAATCTACGTCGATAAACCTTTTGTGCTATCATGGCCAATGTACAAAGCGGTTTCCAATCCTCTTCAAACCGATGTGATCTACACCGATTTTAGTGAAGCGTTGGCTAAGATTAATCAAAAAGTTCTAATTCTGAATCTCCGTATTTTCTGAATATTATTGCTTCGTATTAAAAACATAAAGTTCAGATTGTCTCATTCAGCTCCGTCATATCGAATGTTATTACTGTCTAGTCCGGTATTCTTCAAGACCCCCCTGTGACCTTTCTTCTTTACTTTACAGCTTAACCACGTCTTTGCTTGGACCTACTATCAGTCATACGTCATACGAATGCTCTCATGTATGCGATGATAACAAATTTTTTTTATCGTTAAACGCGTTTGATCCGACTTGTTACTTAGTGTAGCTTTGTAGTGTGTAGGTGTTACTTGAAGTTTATATCACTTAAGCGAAATAAATGCGAAAAATAATTTTCACTGGAGGTGCATCTCGACACACATTTCATTACATTCATCAGGGCCGCTTTGATAATGTATTGTAACATATGATGAGCGCAACAATATGGCTGCACAAAAGATGAATATAGTTACAAGAGAGAGACTTTAGAGAGAGAGAGACTATAGAGACTTGTAGACAATTCCCTATGTAACCTAATCTGTTCGGTTTCAAAAGGCCAAATTAGTTCAGTTCTTTATTCGCCAAGGTAGTTCGGCTCGTTCCTGAATAGCATAGAGAGATTGAAACGTTGCATTTGTTTTTTAATTTGGTTACTAGGCAATATAATTCGATAGTTTTGGGGTGAGTCGTATTTGTCTCCTTTCTTTTCGCATAGAGAGATTGAAACGTTGCATTTGTTTTTTAATTTGGTTACTAGGCAATATAATTCGATAGTTTTGGGGTGAGTCGTATTTGTCTCCTTTCCTTTCGTTTTTATTTTTTTTTTTTGTTCACATGTTTAATTTATGGCATATTTCATGTGGACGCACATATGCAGTTATATGTGGTCACAATACAATATCCTCTTTTTTTCATTTTGTTGTAATTTTTGATTGGCGGCTGCGCGTTTTAATTTACACATTGAGCACATAGTCAATATATTGAAGAAACTTCTTAGGCTTGTGGAACGATGGTCTAAGGAATTTTTGGACTCGTATATTACTAAGACACTATTCGTTAGTCGTATCAAGTCAATCCTAGAATATGCTTCATTAGCTTGATGCCCGTTCTTCCGTCGAATCCGTCCAAAAACAGTTCTTGCTGTTCGTTTTGTGAGTTCTTAGGTGGAATCCGAGTTGCAATTTGCCACGGCATGGCATAGAAAATCTCTTTTGAACGAACTTACCCTAAATGTGGTTAAGCTTAATTAACGGAGATATAATTACGAGTTTGCATGAATATCACTAGTAGAGATTTAGGTGATCCGTATCAGTTACTCTCCTTGTCTGATCCATTGCCTAGAATTCAGCCCATATTGTACAGCCTTCGTTAAAGTCTTTACATATATATATACCTTACATTTTCTTCAATGCTTGGCTGTGTATGTATATATTTCGTCATTTACTGAATTATTGCACGATATTGCAAGCTTCGCACCTATAGATTTTAATTTTCCCTACGATTTTTCTTTATTTTCTTTATCGTAGGCCATGTTAAGTTTATCAAGTTAAGAGTTCGTAGGTCTCATAGATTAATGTTGTATAAGATATTGAATTACGGAATAATAATAGTTAATATCTGGTATTATAGTTTGGACGTAAGTATATATTAGTTAGTGAAGCATAAATTGTAACTGAATATAAAATAGTCGAAAGGAAATGAAATTAGTTGAAAGTGTGACGCAAATATCAAAGCAAATTATAAAAGAATGCGGGACGGAATTAAATTATGTGATACAAAATGAAGGAAATAGTCGATAGGTATCAAAATATATTGCGATTTTCACTAATACATTAATTATCATTTTGTATTACATTATGACATTATGAAATGTTCGCCAAACGCCTGATATCTGATTCTGCAGTTGTCCTGACATTCACATAGGATGTGAGTAGACATTTCTATTGCCCCTTTGCGCAGATGGTACCCGTGTACAGTTCAGCAATAACACGTATGTTGCTCATGTGTAGGTTAGGTACTAGAACGTTGCGCCGAAAGACTCTATAAATCTTTTCGGTTGCCGTGTTTTTCTACTATGCTTCCAAAGGCTTGCTGACCTTTTCCAGTTACCAATATTATGTACAACTCATTGTGCTTCTTTACCACATTCCGGGTTTGGAAGCACATCAACACAAGCTTGCCTTCTTCAGATCACCCTCTGCGGGCCCCAATTATCACAGACTTTTTTGCTAACTCACCGATAATGCGTCCGGAATTCAGTACAGCGACTAGCCAATTGGTAATCATGTTCGGAATATTTCTGTTCATTCCTGATAGCCCTATATGACGGATTATCAAAAGCTCCATGTTAATCAATAATGGCAAGAAGGGCACATGAAATGCCGTTGTACTGCATACAGCCACCTTACTGTTTTGTCAAAGTTTAATTCGATATGCCCTTTGGATCTACATTTTGCTGTTGCTGTTTTCGTTTTTGTTTTTACAACCAGTGCAGATGTTGCGTTTCAAGTTAAATTTTTTACGCATTGTTAGGAAGACGACAGCGGAACGATTCCCAATACATATATTGTGGATTCCGGTGGGTTTGGCGTAAATCCGCGATAGCCACGAAATCGAACATTATGTGTTGTGGTCCGGCAACGAGACTGCACTGGGTACATCCCTCATCAGATATAGAAACTTAAGTTAAAGTTGGTCGGAGTCAGATCTAGTACTTTCCCCTAAATATGTTTCTAAGATTAGTTTCCCTACCTCGATTTAAAACTAATATTTTTTTAAAAAACATATTCAAGAAGGTACTCATGTCTTCAATTGTCGTTAGAATTGACCAAACTAGCGCGGTCGAAGCTGACATTACAGCCGATTAGCCGATCCAATCCCCGGGACTGACGGTAGTGGACTAGTTTTCCTATCTCAGCTCAGAACGCCGCTAGCTTCGCCAGTATAAGGTTTAAAACTCAGAAGAAGCTGCTTGTTTGTAAGACAGGGCAGTGTCCTTTGCGAGGGATCCACCCACGCTTCTTTTCCTATCGTAAGTGTGATATATCTCGCTTACACAGTCAAAACACACTCGCGTAGTGCCATTGTTCCTTGACCACGGTACGTCTAATCCTCTGAATTACGCATTTTATCGAGTTTTCCACTCGAGAAACGTCATGTGCTACCGGTGGCGTGTAGGGAAGAGTACAGCAGGCGTTCTGCGCATGATGACCTGGGTGGGCGTTATGCTTGCGCAAAGCTCTCAGTCAGGTATTCGCTTTCATCTACCTCATCTTACGGGTGCATTCCGTTTGTCGTCTATCACCAATGACATTTTAAAAATTAACCAATATCAAGATAAGGAAAATAAAAAAAGATTTTATATAACAATATTTTATGATAAAATCAGAGGAGAATAATCTATATATGCAGCTAATAACGACACCAAAGAACTGAAAGAGAAGGGAAAATATGGTAACATATTATAACAATAACAATGTATATAAGAATAAATAATTAATAGGTAAGTTTTACCAGTAATTACAGGATATTTTGGCTTTAACCCTGCGTTGCCTTTAATATTATGTTATCAGAACTATCATCACAAAAGTAATGAAAGTAGCTAAATAATTGGCATAGCTCGACGAATGGGGTATGCGCAATGTGGGGTTTTCCTATAGGTGCATGAATCATTACATTATATATTAATATACAATAAATAACCCCATATATAGGCCAAGCATAAATATCGAATTCACTTTTATCACTTTAGAGACAAAGGTAATCCTTGGGATTTCACGCATTGTTTGCAAAGATGGTAGTTCAATAAGTTCAAGTCTATGCTGTTATAGGGACAGACTAATCGGAGTCTCCAAACGTATGCTACGCAGAGCAAATCGTAAAAATTGTAATGACTTTAATAAGTCGATGTGCTACTTGTCAGTCGACGACTACACAACATCTGAGTATTTTAATGCACAGCCAGATAAATAGGCGGTATGCACTAATATGAAGTTCGATTCGCAACTTGAGATCCAGTAAAACCCCGGGGTCGCTAAAGAACTGCACGGTACCCAGCTCCCAGTTGCCAATCACCTTTTGCCAGCGCGAAAGATCTCTACATTGTCCGCAAACATGAACGTTTAATAATGGTGTAAGCTTTTTGCTCCAACATTTTTTGCGATTAATACCGAAACGCATTAAGAAATATGCTTCAAAACGGAAATCGAGAATATAGGATGAATTTGAACATTGCATGTATTTTTGATTGATTTTAGTTTGGAAGCATAATGAATGATTATATATTGTTTGTTAAAACAACGAACTTTATCGAACTTTATCGTAGTTGAAAAACGAGTGAATAATAATACGTATGAATTCTGAAATTTATGAGCGAGAAAAACACAACTTATAAAAGTATGTGGAAATTATTAACGTATTACGAGTTCCACGAGTAATGAGAATGTAGGAGTTTTTAATAAACCTCCAGAAACTTTGAAAAATAGAAGTAACGAAAATGTGAGTAGGGAATATAACTGAAGTATGAAGTATGAAGTGAAATATAAATTGGGATGCGACGGGATATAGGCGGAGAGGCATCACAGATTATTCTACAAGTTTGTTTGTTGTTTGCCAGAGATAGATTGTTGTGATTTAAGTAAAAACTTTCACCGAGCAATAACTGGTATTTCTTGAATTTTTCAGTAGCGCGATCTTTTTTCAATTCCAGTAAATCCCGCTTTGGTCTTTATAAGAAGCTTGCTGAATCAATCTGAGCAAGCCCAATGTAAACTTTTAAAAGCGTCGTGGTCGCCGTTAGTCGCCAACCAGCAGTTCCCGAACCAATCGAAGCCACGGCCACTTTTCGCTAGACAGATTGCATAGAGGCATTTAATCATGATCGAAGGACTGTAATTGAGGATGAATAATAAGAGGTGATAGATTTAATATTAATGCAAAATATAAATCTGCTAGTTTTGCTAAGTGCATTACCATTGAACAGAAGAAGTAAGAAGGGGGTGAATAGAGAGAGTTACGGGTTTTTTTTTTTATCTGCCAGCCGCATATTTCAACGTTAGTGACCAGGTCACGGCGGCTACAAATAGGATAATTTTCATGAGTAAGCTGTACGGCTTTTTTATCTGCAAACCCTTAATCAGAATTTAAGTAAGAAAGTTAAGGCGACTACTTTGGAGACTATTTCCTCCACAACGCTCACCCCAGTTAAGCAGTAGGAAAAAGATAGACAGGCAATGGACATTCAGACGCGCTCCAGTTAAGAGCGATGTGGTCCAACGACAAACATCCCCAACATATTGCATATTGCCATGATATTCCTTAATTTGTTGATGGCGTTCCATTTCGAAGCCGAAGGATTTCGAATATCTTTTAATACAGAGAAACTATCAGTGACAATGGCAGTTTTAAGTTTGCCTTTATAAGAAAGGTTCGCAGCGTAAAGGATAGCTCCGGCTTCGGTTGTAAAAGTTGAAGCACTTTCGTTAAGTATGTGATTAAGAAGAACCTGTCCTGAAACATCTAGCACGGCACAAGTAGGTCGCAGACTGTAAAATTCTCATCTGTATATAAAAAGTTCCAACCGCCACTTTCCAGTATTTGGGTTTTCACCGATGAGATTCCTGAAAAAGTAACTTAGAGTATCTTGTTTCTTGTACATAGAGAGCGAAATGTGGCATGAGTAGTCATTCAGAACTCGTTAAGATTTGAAATCAAAATGGCGGAAAATTTTTAAGGATATGTTTAATTCCTTTGCGACAAACAATAGTCAATTGCGAATGGTGGCTTTCTAACTTTCTCGGCAATAACAGTGTTTTTCACATGCTCACCGATAATAAATTTGTTTGAATTAAGTGTATTTTCTAAAGCTGGGAGACCAATTTCAGTTGTGATATTGTTGATGAACGTCGTCGAAAAAGCATAGCAACTCGTTCTAAGAGCTTGGTGATAGACTAGTTTAAGGATGTTGATATTAGACTTGTAACTATTACTATAAGTTATCAAACCAGAGTCCATCAAAACATCTTGCTTAAAACAAGCATTTTGGCAAGATAAGCAATAGTATTAATGTGCGCAAGGCTGTTCCAAGCAATGTACTGTATGAAATGGAATTTTTAACTGAACAATGCGATTTCCAACAATTGGGTTAAAATCATTTATGAGTGTACGGAGCTCATTCAAATTATTAATAAGCCCGTTAACGTTCTGTTGTAGAATTTTGAAAACTTTATTTAATTATAATGACAGCAAAATGGAGTGATAGGTAAGTTATATTGACCTGTCAGCGTCTCCATCAAAGATATAGGAATTTTGCGCAAACATTTTATTCTGATCAGCAGAAAAATCACTGCTGATACTCAAGTGGTTACATACATTTGAAGTGCAACGAGTGCGCACATGTGAATAATAATTTGAAATTGAAGGTTGGTTGATAGATAGGGGATTGGATTCACTACAATTTATAATTCCTTGAATGGAGTTGAGAGCTGGTGATTTTCGGGCATTTAGTTTTTTAGGATTTAGAATATGTGTTTTTGTTTAGATGTTTGGATTTGCAGTTAATGGCTAATTAAGATGAATTTGAAAGGCGATGGCAGCGTAGGTATTACATTTATTAGTTGCTTGTGCAGTTGGATTGATTTCCCGATACTTGCGTGGCACTTCCCCCATACTACAATAATTTTCCGTTTTGATTTTTTGAATTTCACCCATTTAAACGTAACGTGAGTATTGTTTATCTAACGCCGAGTGTTGATTATTCCAATTTATGCAGAAATTACCGTTCAACATGTAGGAAGATCACAGTTGGCATAAGATGGTGCATTATTGCATCTTATTGCAGTATGACCCAGGCGTTGGAAGTTTTTGTATTTCATGGGATTTGGGATGTAGAATCTTGTACAAAGCAACATGAACAATTTACGGTAAACAATAGCGGCCAAAACTGATGATTCTACCTGTATGGAAGTGAGTTTTTCCGTCAATATTCAGTTTAGTTCAGTTCCACCTTGACTACTCATTTCGCGAACTATTTTCTCTTTTGGTACATTGAATTGCGTTTGCTGTGTAGTTTAGCGGAAATCGGACATGGTTTGGACTTGAAGATATTCTCTGTCGTGTGCAGATTACAAGCGAGAACAAGTAGTACCATCGCAGCTTTTTTTATAACTAAAGGACTAATTTGTAAAATTGTTATGTTACCACATACTTTTTATCAATCGAAGTGATATTACCGATTCGCAGTAGCAGAAAGTCCGAATTTTTTCCTTTTTAATGATCGGCCAATTAGTGGAATCTACTGGAGTTTTCATCTGGCGGCCCCGTGGTCATAATGCTTTTTTGTTGTCACTTTGTTATATAGTCATATATATAGTTATATAGAAAATAAAACTATCACTTGAAAAAAAGATTTGGAACCATTTAATAGTATAAAATGTCAGTTGTCAAATTTTTTTTTTTTTTTTCTTATGTAAAGAAACAAACGCACACGGTACCCGCGATAATTCCTTTACCAAAAGACTCAAAAGACAAATTCTCAGTCAGACACGGGCCAAAAGTACAAAAAAAACCAAGTGTAACGAGTTTTCTTGGGCAGGGTATGCTCAGGGCTCCCCCAGGATTCCTTCCAAGAAATTTGTAATAAAAACTTGGACCTCCGGATTTGTGATTAATATTTGAATTTAGGAATTGAGGAAAAATCAGCGTTGTGTCCCGACTCTCGCTTAACGTTTTTTTTTCGAATGATTGTTATTATACATTTTTTCCCGTCTTCCATACCGCGAGATTCTCTGAAAACAAAAGGAATACGCCGCGAGTGTTGTAGCAGCCAGCCTCGGCGCTCGTCCGTCCCTAGCCGTTTCACGTCGTAAGAGGGGGTGTCCATAAGTCATTCAGGGATGACGGCTAAGCCAAACCCGCCATTCCCTATCCGTAAAGTCCAAAAAAAACTAAAACTAACCGTAACGTCAACTGGTTATGTAGTCCGTATTCATTTACCTCTGGCTGCTGTAACACGACTGAACGGCTGAGCGTACTGCGACGTGCTCTTTTATAGTCGCGATCACCCTCATTGCTCCGTTACATCGATGTTTTGACTATACTTGTGTTACAACCTCAATACTCACTTGCATGTGTGTTGTAACAATATTCTTATGCCATCTATTAGATTGTCATAATTAGAAGCAAGAATCAAAAAAAAATTAAAAATACAGAGGCAAAAGGAAACACATATTATCCAGAACACAAGCCAGAATCGAATGTAGGTGTAAGGCATAGAAACAACGAATTGTTGGAGAAGCATCAGACTGAATGCATCACTGTTGAAGGAGATTCGGTTTTTGTTGGTCTAGCATAACAGGTATTCGTAATAAAGTTGTAATCAAAACGTTGTTCTTAATGAATTGTGTTATCATATTCACACGAACGATATCAAAAAAAAAAACACTAGATGATAATATTGCATATCTTTCACCAAATGCCAAACGCAATGTGTATAGAAAGCAACTGTGTTACTAAGCTAATTTTGGACCGAACTTGTAATTGGGCCTGGCGAATGCCTGAGTTACACCTTTTCTTAGATATCTTCATGTGCTCGTAAATTACTGGCGAAAATTGAAAAAACCTGTCGACATCTTCCGAAATGATGTCAGCTTTTCTTATGTTGTGGACGAGTTTATGGACAAATCGCAGTTACCCTTTCTTCATAGCAGATGTGGAAATCTACGTCTTAAATTTCAAATTATACATGAACATTTTACAAACGAAGGGGTAAAATTACCTCGTATTAATGAAAATAAGGTTTTCATCGACATCACGATAACTAAAATAAAAATAAATAGATATTTAAGGTTTTTTCATAACTAAACGCTTTGATTAAACAAATCACATTATGTAGGCTTTCGTAAGATTAAAAGCTGATATCTACTTTTCTAGAATCGTAAGGTCAAAATTTACATGAAAAATGAAAGTTTATTTAACGTTAGTAAAAAAATAGAATTTGGAATTATGGTATAAAACCACAAAAGAAGATACCGGCGACAGATAGCAAATGGGCACATATATCTAAAACGAATGGGCTATTTAGGCTCACAAATTTTGAAATTTTAACGCGATAGAACTATTTGACAAACCAAACGTGTATAATATTTTAATAGTAATATACTAAATTTTGTCGTAATTTCTTTCGTTAGTAACTGGTACCTTCATTGCGTTTATACCGTCTAGTAATCCAGACACCTACGACCTGTATACATATATATTTCTACTGAATTTCTCATAATTGTAGAAATTATATTCGCCATCAGTTCAACATAATTTTTCTAGAAATTGGTTTTATTTGGCTTAGGTAACTTGTCAAGCAGTAGTAAGCCAGACATATCTATAGGCATTGACGCTCGCTCCTTGAGGGAACGTTTTGAAAGAGGCGAAATTTTTAAGGAAAAGTCAATAGACGAAAGTGATAATCACAATCAATTTAAGAAACAAGGAGCAACTTTTCACGAAGCCGATATCTTTGAATGTGGTAAGCGTCTGATTTAACTAAATATAATTTGAATAGCTTTTGATATTTTAGCTTTTCTTCTTGCAGGTATAAGTAAAAAATCGCGCAAAGTTTTTCTTGAGATGGATGCTGATACGGTTGCTAAAAGAGAAAAAGCAGCTGTCTCTGATCAAAGCACTAAAAGGAGACCATATTTACTTAATCTCTGCAATAACTGTGAGAGGGAGGAGGTATGTAGTTGTGTTTGTAGCTTATTATAATTATGTTACAAGATATAAATATACCGTACATCAAATTTTTGCTAAAAGTTTGCAGCTAACACAATTAATTCATAATCCTTAACATAAATCTACTCTAAAAAAAACCTAAATTAGACCCAAAAAACCTGGCACAATGCCTCTTAGTATTGCCATATTATCACCAAAGGATTAATAAGAATAAAAGAGGTTAGAAGAAGAAGAAGAAAAGATAAAAAGCAACAACGGCGGCAATAACGATGACAACATCAACGAAATCGAAAAAGACAACTACTACCAACGTTGAGAATTAGACAATAAAGGTTAGACAGATTCACTTTTGCCAACAATACGGAATAAGTAAGGTGTAATTGAAGGCCACAGAACTCAAAAACGAGAGAAAAGGTCATAGTTGGTCTTGCATTGCGATATTCGTAAAGGAAAGATTCGTCTACAAGTCCTGCAGAATATAATGAAACTCAGTTCGCTTTGCAGAAATAATAAATCGACATCAATTAACCTGTTCCACTCAAGAGAGTATAAGTTCATTGGATAGCTCTATTTTTATAAGGAGGAAATACTTTCTCCATATATTGCTCTAAGCATTAAGCGAACAGAAAAGTCTTTCTGAGCTAATTTCACCTTTCCACATGTTATGGGTTGCAGAGCTTATGACCGGCGCGTATTCAATGATAGGCCTATATATAGCCTTTCTCAAGCTTTGCTTTTTTCACAAACATTATTTTGCAATGGCGCTTGTTCTTTCGTTTCAGTCATTTTCGTAGCAGATATATTGAATGCCAGTTAGTAAAGATAATCGTCTTTAAGACTTTTTTGTGCAAGTTTTCAAATAAATATATATTGTTTTCCAAGACTTTTGGTACATATGATAAATTTTATGCCTAGTATTTTAATAGAATTGCCTCGTCAATACTTTACTCCGTGTAAAGGCCTCGAATGCATTTTCTGGCTTATTTTCTCTCAAACATGCTCTAGAAAATGTGGGACTGTTTGCCAATGTCATATTGTATTCTTTAATTTGTAGTTCATTGTACAATTCGACATGTTAAGTCCAAAAGGGTAAAAGTTCGCTATCTCCATATTCAATAAATGCAAATCCCTTTAAGGTACACATTCCTTTACATTCCGTAAAATTATGAACAAGATCATTGGCTAAGTGTTTTGTCACATTTTTAAAAGTAGTTTTGCCCATAGGTTCTATGAACACTAACACATATTTTATGACCTAAAGTATGTTCGTGATTTCGCTAAGCCCCGGCCGCGTAGAAGAGGAAAAGGTGTAGGGCGTTAGGTATATGTAAAAGGTGTTTCGCCTATAATCTGTTGGACGTTTATTGCTATTATACAGCAGAAAAATATTCGCTACGAACAAGCCAGCAAAGCGGCGAGAAGTGGTGATGGCGGTGGCTCGATATGGTAATTCTATATTTTTTATATTCAAATAAACTTCCCCTATAGTGTCAGTATAAGGGTAATATTAATAAATGTATGTCTAGTGTAAATGGATAAAGTTTTGCCTATTTTCAAATAGCAATTTGTGGCGTGCAAGACTGCGTGACAAATTTCCGGCTTCGGTGTTCGATTTTACTGTGGTCAGGAGTGTATCCCAGACAATTCAACAACATATGTTTAACCGTTTGGTTCGAATCCAATCACCATAGGTAAAGTCTGCAGGTTTATGACCAAGACGATCCAAGTAACTGCGAAGACTGCTATAAATGGCATAGGTAAAAATATTCATGCACTGTTTTAACATTAGTACCTCTACATTCCCACAAGGAGTTATTACATTTTCATTTCTGTTGGCAGATGCAGACTCTGCTGATATGTTTCTTCTCTTCCAAAGTGAACTTTCTGGTTATCTAATTTTTCATCTTATGTCAGTAAACTGAGTTTGCGATTCTTTCATAACCATTCGATAAATATTATAATCGAAGGATTTATCTCAAACAATTTTCCAGAAATCCAGGAGTATTACTGGGCTCCGTTTCCTCTACCTCCCCATTTCTAATGTTTTTTAATACCACGTTCATGTTCAAAAAGCATGCTTAGTTCAATTTTTGTACGCTACACCATGTATGTTAAGTTTTATTTTGATAAAAACTCTCCAAAATATATTAGACAGGATCATTTTCAGGGCCATCCTCCATATAACGCCTTATTTTGAAACAGTCGTTATATGAAAAAAGTTTCAATATGTAGAATTTTTCCACAAAAATCGCTGAGTGATAATATTCCGGCATTGTAAATTGATGTGGAAATTTTTAGACCGGATGCGCTGATGTTTTGAACACGCTTCTCTGTAACCGTCTCCACAAAAAGTGAGCCCGTTTATAAGAAAATCGTTTAATTTTCAATACAGTGAAAACTGCTTAATAATAGAAATTTGATATTGGAAATACACGGTTGGAGAAGTTCTTCCGTTCGGCTTCATCTCTGCCATTAAGATCCCACTCTACAATCCAAATTTTCACCTTATTGGGCATTTATAGTTGGATTACAAACATTTGTCTCTCTAGTCTTAACATCTATCGCTCCTTCATATTCTATCAAATTTAAATTTGCCGGGAAATGACTTCGTCTGTGACCGGATTTTTTATACTCACAATGTTTATCTTAAAAAACCATAAAGAAAAAATGAAAATAGTAAAGTTTTACATTCTATAGGATTGGGGGGGCGTGGCTGATTTTTTCCATTTCAGGATATGTATAGACGTTTTGATTATGTGTTTGGAGTAGACTATGGGTAATGAGTAAAACAACCCAGAAAACACAGATGTTCCCCTTTATTTGGAACGGTAGGTGTGTTTTTTTGAATAATTGAGCTCATGTTCAATAGCGATGTGTATATAAGAATATTTTTGCCAAATTTGAATAAGCAATCTCTATTTTTGCGACCGAGAAAATGTTTACCACAGATGATCCATAAATTGGCAGCCGCACAGACGAACGTGTCTAAATCAATTCAAGAATTGATGCTGATTTAATAACTTGGATAGTATTGCAGCATTGTTGCCTAAAAAAAAAACAAGGGGCTTGTTCTTTGTTTTAGGCATTATTTAAATAACCCCACAAAATAATGCAACCTTTTAAATTAATGTAATTAAATTAAATATGTATAATTTTAATCCATAATTTTCATACTTAAGGTTTAGAGTTTAGACCTTTGGAGAATTTGTTTCAGGGGCTAAACAATTTGTGTTCTAACAAGGCAAGCTCGGTGCTATACGATGAAGTCTTCAAACATCCTGCTCAAACTCTGCCAATTTTACCGAGTCATTGAAAATGTGCAATGGCATTGTTTTAACATCTGTTCTCTTGATCAATTTTGAAGCCTTTGCTATGATTGTGCGCTTTAATCGTATTTGTGGTTGACTGCATAATCTGAAATCAACTGCCTTATAACATGGCTAGTATTATTTAGTGCAGAAGAATGTGTGCTTTCCATTCTAATCAGAATCATCGCCGGAGGAGTTGGACGAGGATAGTTTCTTTTCAACTGTACTTTGATATATGTATTCGCTGCCCATAAAGCTTTTTTTATTGTTGAGCATCCTATCATTGTGAAATTCAAGTTCTTGGTTGTAGACAATGGCAGGTCTTTTTAAGTCTTCATATTTTTTTCAATTAAAATCCATCTAGAAAGAAAGTTCATTTTTATATGTGTTAATTAATGTTGCACCGCTTTTAATAAAATTAAAACTTTGTTTTATGCGAAGTATTATCGATCGTTATGCATTAATTTTCCCGTACTTCTGGCAGAATAGGGATTGCTTGTCGAAATGAAAATTCGTCCTCATTAGCTATCAACAAATTTTTAGAGAAATTTTTACTAAAAGAGTTACAAAAGAGAAGTGTGGCTAAGTCTGATCGTACGTCCTCGATTAAAACAGCACCATCTAGTTATTAAAGCCGGGTAATAGAACATCAGATGCCAATTGTGAATATCGCTTTGGTTTCTGTGCTTATTGGAGGTACTTCGGCTGCACGACTGATTAATTACAGCGTTCACAATTCCAACACAGTGAACATCTTGTTTTTCTGAGAAGTGATTCCTTTAGGAGCATCTGTGGTACAAATTTCTGGCCACCTTGCTTTGCAACCATCTCTTTGAGACCTGGCTGTGGCTTCACATTTCTAATTTACGTTAAGGTATCTAGAGCTTTTCGCATGCTGTCAACAGCCCCTTTCGTGTTAGGGTCGAGGTAGTCGCTGGTCTTAACGGCGTTTTCCTTTCGAAGCCTGTGTGTGTGGAATACATGTACAATCGACTCTTTTCGTTTTATTCTTCTGGACCTAACATACCGATTTTTTGAATTGTTCTTATGTCCTTCAGTTTATCCACGCTTTTATTATACCGAATACCCTTGCTCTAGAGCCATATAGACTACCTGGCTGTACAACAACAGATGGATCCCGCGGACTTGCAGTATATTAGTGTTAGCGCTGTTAGGTTTGTAGAAGCGCCTTCATATTCAAATCCACACAAAAATATAATAAAGAAAAGTATACAAAAGAAGGGGGCAGATCCTCGCTATTCTCGTTTCGAAGATATCGTTCCCTACCTTTAGTTATATATTTGCTTGCTGATGGCATAATCAAGTAGCACGATTTTGATTTCTATATAGTTACTTGCCATTCAGTTTATTGTATTAATTGCGTTAGCTAAATGTGTTCGTACATTTACGCGGTCCAATAGAGTTTTACTGATAGCTTCCACCGGCTACACAGCTGCTGTGCTATGTTTTAGTGAATATACGACAATATAAAAGTTATAATTGCATGTGTTTTAATCTATTAAATTACTATGACTGGCTAAATTATAAAAAAATATGCAAATTAAATGTAATTATTTGATATTTACAGCAGGTACATATAAGTTAAGACAAGTTAGGAGTGGTAAATTATAAAAAAAGATTACATAGATCACATGTAATTAAGGAAGTCATATTTAGCAAATTGAATCGAATTCGATAGTGTAATTTCCCAGAAAGAAGGCAAATCTGTTTATAAAAAACTACTGAGATCAAATCAAAAGTAAACGGTCAAGCACAGAAAAGTCAGAAAATTTAAATTCTGTTGCTTATGTGATACATTCAATTACTCAATTATTCAATGCATTCTATTCTCGCACACATATGTTCACAGTGCGTAGTCGTTCATGTACTCACTGGACAAAAGTTAGTAATTGTGATCACCCAATTTTTTTTTTCTTTTCTTATATCATTTGTTTTGATTTTATATTCGGAACGTAAACTACCTTCTAATCATTTAACTTTTTTTTTCAATTTTTGATTTTTCTCTTCTTGGCCGTTTTCAGCTTTGATATTTTGAACTTCACTTTTTATAAACATATTCGTCTTCTTATTGGAGGATTACCGTTATATTTCTATATATTTCTATACATTTTGCTATAATTATCCTTTCTAATTTCTTCTATACTTAGTTTCTTTCCTATTGTTATAAGAAAAATATATTATTATAATTATATCCAATTTCCTTTTCATCAATATTTGACTTTGCCCAAAATATCATTTTGAAAAAATATGTGCAAAAATGCACATTTCGACAGCGACGTCTTTACCAATTACGCCTCTACGGTAATAACTCACTTACTGTTTAAAACTAGCACATATCGTGCGCATCTGATGTGCACATTTGAAAATTCCCATAGAAAAATATCATTTGACGTTTAATTTCCAATGTCATTTCTCCTTAACGCAATTTTATCAAGAAATGGGTTGATTTAGAAATTTATTTGGAAAATATATTTGTAGAGAGAATCATTTTGCTTGGCTCGTGACGGCCGATGACTGCCAAACCCATCGTCTTAATTATTTAGGTAGTTTAATTAAGGTGTTGCTTTTTAAGAATGTTAAATTTTTATCAGATAGTTTTTTATATGACGACAGGATATAGAAACGTCAAAAAATGAAACAAAACCAAAGCAGAAAATGTGTTATTGTAATATATTTATAATGGTGCACTTTTTCTTTTATAGTTCTTTTTTTTAATCATCAATTTACTAATATATTATTTTTTATATATTTTATTATAATATTTATTATATTAATTTATTATATCAGTTATCTATCAGAAGTAGTTGTGCGTTGTAAATGTATATTTTTTACTTTGAATGTAGAATTAGAAAAAGTATATTTTGGACATATAGATTATGAAAATAAAAATAAATTGGATATTAGGAAATTAATTTTTGATAAGATTGTAGAGAAAACGAATCATTGGTTTACCATTGAGCATGATTGCAACGAGCACAGGCCCCGCTTACTGGACTTTATTATAAGAGTCTTATTGTAAAAAATTCGCAATTCTTGACTAAAAAACAATTCAAATTGTATAAGCTAGTTTCTAATATTTTATTCTTTTATTTGATAGTTTAATTCTGGAATATAAACAATATAATATAGAAATAGACGCTGTGTATAATAATTCATTTGTAATGCGGAAAATTGGATAAAATATATCAAATATATATGTGTAAGCACATAAAATTAATAAATATATAAATAAGGCGGGTAAATTACATCAATAAACTAAAACATAACTTTTTTCAATAATAAAAAACTTCTTCATATCTGTTCGTATTAAAATTTTCACTGAAATTTATCAAAGCATTTGGCGAACGTAGAATTTAGAATTCTTCAGTTGTTCAAAAACAAATGATGGAAAGAAAACAAATTATATTTGCTACAGGCATACTTCCTGTTTGGTTTCTTTTCATACATACACACTTATGTGGGTACCACAGCCAATATTCACTTAAAAACACAGAATTTTATGTGCTTTTGCTTTGCTTTTTGGGAGAACATGACGTGAAATCAAGAAACTATTAATAGAATCCCATGCCCATACAATGATGAGAATGAATTAGCAACATACAAATGGCTGCTAATTAAGAATGCTACTGCTTTTGTTGATAAAAAGTGACTAAAATTTTCGTAATCTCAATTTTGGACAAAGTGTTGGAACGTCTATCTATTTATTTCCCTTTGGTACGACTATGAACATATGTGCGCGATAGACATTCACTATAACTGAGCATGGATGTATTAGCGCTATGCGAAAAATGATTGTGTGCGTTTGTGCGTGCTTTTAAGTCCACTTGCAAGAGCGTAGGCAATAAAATGTTTCACTTTTTGACTTTTTTTTTTAACCATTTACCTTTAGTATTTTGGTGCGAACTCTTCTTTACATATAGATTTAATATACTTCCTTGAATTTTCACTATTATCCGTATCTATTTATTTAAAATATATTTTTTCTAATTCTATACATTATATACATGAAATGTATACGATGTGAACAAATATATTTGCTAAATAAGCCCATCCATTTCTAGCTCGATGAAACTATGTTAAAAAAATGTAGAAATTCTAAACAGTGATGATGTGAAGCTGTTTTCTTCCTTCTCCGTAGAATCGCAATCACACCAGCTTCAAAGTGACTTGATCAACTTGGTTGAATGGTGCTCGATGAATTTTCTAAAACTAAATCTAAATAAATGTAAGAAGCTTTCTTTCTCAAGAAGGAAGTCATTCATTACTCAGTATTTCAGTGATTCGCACAAGTTGGAGGACGTCGATTAGATTTAGGCGTTCTATTTGACCATAGGTTACGTTTTAACCTGTATATTGAGCTCTCGTTAAGCAAAGCTAGGTTCGCGCTTGGCTTTATAAAGAGGTAGTCCAAAGAGCTTCATAATCCATACATTACGAAAAGGCTGTGCAACTGTTTGGTTAGACCTATACACGAGTATGCCCCTGTTGTGTGGTCTCCTTCATATAGGTGCTATGTCGATTCACTGGAATCTGTTCAAAAGCAATTCTTGCTGTTTGCCGTTGGGAATTTGGGTTGCCTCGCCTCCCCTCTACGAAAGTAGGTGGCTTCTGTTGTGCCTACGGTTTCTTGAGAAACGTAGATTTATTCTTGGCGTTTCTTTCGTAATCAAAGTAATAAATGGTATAATTGACTCGCCTACATTACTTGGTGAGGTAAGCTGTAAAGTCCCTAACCGCTTCTCTAAACACTTTATCTTGATTAAGCTTAGTCAATGTAAATATAATTATGAGCTGTTTAACCCGCTCAGAGTTGTTTGCAAGAACGTCTATCACTTATTTTCATTATCGGACTCTTTAAAGTCCATTAAATCAATATTGCTGAATACGCTCGATTTACCTACATCGTACTTAAACTAATTTTTAACCTTAATAAGTCAATATGATTCGAAAATTAATTTTTGTTAACTGTTGTCGGTTGCCAAGCTTTTGCATGTTTGAGATGGCTTAGGTGTTAATTTGCAATTTGGTCCTGTACTGGTTGTGGGTGTGGCTCTATGCTAATTGTGTACATGCTTTTTTCTTTTGTTTCCTTCTTATTTGTTTTATTACTTACTTATACATATATATATATACTTATAATATGTTTTAGTATTAATTAATATAAGAATTACTTTAAGAGTCAATTGAACTCGACTGTCAATTTGTTTTAGTGGAATTTCATGTATAAGTAAATAAAGTTAATTAATAAATAAATAAATAAATTATAATAATGTATTTTTTTAATAACATTAGTAAGAAAAATAAGTATAGCAGAAATTAGGAAGAATAATTATAACCAACTGTTCGTTGCAATAAATAGAAAGATGTATAGATAACGGTAATAATCCTTTAAGATGAAGACGAATTTCTTTATAAAAATATTTCACATGAAAACAGTAGAAGAAGTGGGCAACCACAGAAAAATCAAAAGTTGCAGGGTCTATGGCTTATGTGCACACATAAAATTACTTATGAAAAAGCACGCACAACCGCACACAAGTATTTGTACGGTAACACGATACTCTCACGCACACATCTATTCAATACATCATATTGTCATACATATGTTCTCAGTGCGTATCTTTACACAACACAATGCACAAATTTAGGTGATTGTGTTCGTTTCTGTTTGTTTGCTCTCTGTTACTCTTTTTTATAGGGTTTGTTTATATTGCATGTCTCGAAATAGTACTTAATAATTTTCTTGCGCAAATGTTGCTAGCGAAATTCAACATATGTAATCTTTTTCTATTATTTATATATATTTTTGATTTTGCATGATCAATGTTTTTGTGTCTTACATCGTGTTTTTGCTTCACGTCAGACAATATTTTATATTAAGTAATGTTTAATTAGTTATTTAGCTTAGCAAAAAATTCAGTACAGTCAGTCATTAGCAAATATCAGTAAAAACGGGCCCAAAAACCAATTCTTAAAGGGTACTCAGCCTGTCCAGTCGCAGTAAGCAATTAAAATACGATCAATATAAAAAAAAATCTAAATTTGCTACAGCTAACTGTTATGTCAAATTGCTGTTATGTACTTAAATTCGTCCTAAACTATTAAAAGTTACAACTTTGATCGAGTCAAAAAAGTTAATTTGCGTTGCACAAATTCTTTTACTTAATTTTTATGTCAAATTAAAAATATGAAGCAACCATATTTTTTTGATATATAGGGGCTTATTTGCCAAAAATAACCCTAAGATTGTGTCCAAGGAATAGATCTATGTGGTATACACTTTTGGTGCAGTTGATTTCGATGTTATGTTATTATTTTGAACCAATTTCCCCTATGAAATGTTGGAATTCCGGCATTTTTAAGTGGTATGAAAAATCTGGATTGAGTCGTACAATGGTTTGAATCTCCTCCCATAAAACCATTCCTAAGAAATCAATTCTTTTTATGTCGAAAATTTTACTTCACATATATTATGGCGACATCCATATAAAAATCTTTGGACCCAATCCAATACAATGGTTTTCGAAAGTTATTCATATATATTATAACGAAATTTTAATGCTTCATGAAGAGAACCTGAAAGGAGTGATAAGATTTGGATATGAAAATTAATTATGTTAAATGTTTGGTATTCTTCTCATGTAAAAATTTCTAAGAAAAGTTCTCTTTTATACGGGAACACGGTACAATTATTTATATTTTATAATGAAAATAACTGAAGGATTCGATTCGGCTAAGCAATCTAGTCTTCGCTGTTGACCGACTATAATATTTTCAATTGTGTTTCTCTCTTCTTTCTTAGAGGTTGTAAGAAAGCTCATGCTTCCCTAGGAAATTTATATTGCAAACATAACTGTTTAAAGAAATATCACAATATTGTAATTACGATATATGTCATTGCTACACACTTATTTTCTTTAGCCATGTACGAACACACCCATACATTGATCTGATTCTTTACTGTTTTACTAAGTTATTCCTGTATTGTTTGAACAATTTAAGTTACCAAGTTTTCTTCTACTTTCAGTATTAGTTATGCTCAATTCTTAGGTCTTTTCCGCTTACCAATAAAACTACTGCACTTTTATACGTTCAAAAGAAAGTGGTTTTAATGTCACTTGATATTGGTATAACACATTAGAAAAAAGAAACCTAACAAGACTACAGAATGAATAATTACGATTGTTGCGCGTTGGTTCCTTACTGGCTACTGACTGCTACTGAGCAGTAGTAAGTATACATCCTAAGAGACGCTTAAGGGTGGTAATCGCTCGCATAGACTCTATAGCTAAGAACACACACAAATGCACACCGAACCTTTGTTGATACAAAGTCTAATACGATGGAAGATCGCCTTTAAGAGCAGTACACTAGACATGTGGGGACAAATGCCTAACTCTAAATTAGAAGAATGTTCTTACTGTAATGTAGGAACATACATGATGAAACTACGGCAAGCATAATTTTCAACATGCAAGTCGGTTATTGTTTAAGCAATGTACACATGATACACTTACCACGGCAAATGTCTCAGCTGATGGCTATAAAAGTTTGGCGTAAGCACAAATTGTTGTTTACTGGTTCACACCGAAATGAAATTGGGCATTTTTTTCTATTTGCCCTTAGCCATTCTGTTGGGCTGGATCTCTGAGGCATTGCATCCTGTACCTGACTCTCGACAGGAAGGGGAAATTTGATTTTGCTCTACCGCTACTTTCTCCCTTACTAAAGGAAGATGACTTGTGTGGCTGTTCACGTTGAGTACAGTCAGGTACAGGTTGCGTAGTAAATTTAAGGTTTCGTCATAACCGGAAAGCAAATGGTTTTATATATCTATTCACCAAGTGAGTTCGCCGTGTACTACACAGCTGGCGCATAACTGCGGCTGACTAGTAGTACATAAGCATGGCTTGATCGTATTATATTAAGTCCCTTCAACGCGTTTGTATAATGTCTCTGGTTTTCCTATGAAAGAATTGTAAGCAGTGTATGTGTGTCCAATCGATAAGATAGGCCTTTACCGACTAAGCACTCACTAGAGCTACCATCAAAGTAAACTTTATCGTATTGACATTTGACCCCGCGAACACTGACTTGGTAGTTGCGATTTTTGCTTATTCGCTGACTCTTGTGGATTAAGCAACTATGGATGTTTCTTTCAATTTTGATCCATACGATTTTTATTACAATTTAACGCTGATTGAAACTCACTTTGGAAGCATCGGAAGCAGATTGCTTGATTCATTTGCTCTAATGTGCACTCAATCTTATTTTAATTTTTAACATTCCTTTTCTTGCCTCTGCTGTAAGCGTGGACTTCGCTAGCAAAAAAGGAATATGTATGTACACTTTAATGTCGGTCATTGCATTTTCCACATGAATGGAAGGCAAAATGACATGGCGAGACAAACAAACCTCTTACATCCTATATAGGCGGACGTTAAAACATTCACTTGTATTGTGTCAGCGTTTTTACCTCAAGAAGATAAAAATTTTCGATTATCTGGATTATCAATGCAAATGTAATTAATAAATAGTTTATTTCTGTCATGTGATAATGTAGACGACGTTTAGAGGTTGGTACGGATGTTTTTCAAGGCTATGTAAGAAGTTAATGTGGTTATTGTGCACATTGGTCAATGAGGTTATTTTTAGGTTATTTTAAGGTAGTTATAAGTTTTCTTTTTCTTATTTATCTTAATATATACACATACTCTACTAGTCATGTATCATTCGTTTTTCAAGCACCACAACTTCCGGTTGTTTGACGAACAAAGGATTTCGAATATAAGCGGAACAAAACTTTCCACAAACCTATGTTACAATGTGCTGTACAGTATAGTGTATACATGTATATATATACATGTATATATATATATATATATATATATATATATATATATATATATATGTATATATATATTTTATTTATTTTATTTATTATATGTATTTATATAAATATATAACATGTATTTATATGTACTTTATATATAACACGTATAATTTCAGAGCATATCAACTATCAAAACAGAGCAAAGCAATATAGATGTGATCAAGTGCACGGAGAAGCCCGCAGAGATATTAATTGAAACATCAGAAATAAGTAAAAAATTCAAATTCTTTGAAACATATCGCCCCGTTCAGAACGAGAAACGCATTTTTCGTATTACTCCTCCCCGAGAAGGTGTCGTAAACTTGCCTTCGCCCGAAATGGAAAGAGAAATTGAAACTAAACGATCTCTATCGGAAACTCGTGATCTTGAACGATCGCATATGACATCTCTAATGATAAACAAATTCAGAGAATTAGAAAATGGCTCACAACCACAATTTCCCCACGGAGGTTTCCAAACTTTAAAACGTTTCACACCACCTATCGAACAGAAGAAAAAATGGGACGCAGAAAGCGATTATGACACTGATTATGTTAGCAGTGAAGATAGTAATGGAAATACTGAAGATAGAGTTATTTATCTAGATCATGAAATCTTACGCGAGGTAAGTAAAAACCTATAGAATTTTGTATCACATTATTTATTATAAACAAAAGCAAAAGTCTGAAAATAAGTTAGAGAGCATTTATAATAAGCTGATGGATTCTTATGTCTAAAAAAATGCATATATGTTATGGCTTTAAATCAATCTACTTACCTATCATATCTGTTGTGAAGTTTTTTAGAGACGCACAAATGTAAGCCTTGAGTCCGCAGAAGAAAAAATAACAACTTTTTTATGTATGGACATTAATTAATATCCCAACTAAAGAAAGGTTGCATTAAAATAAATATGATGATTTCAATCCGGAATACTTATTTAGTGGAATGAAATATTTAATGGCACATAACAGAATTAAACAGCCCCAACGCATCGTTCTGAAATTTCTGTCTTTAACGCATATCTACCTAAGACTCTCTTATAAATTATTTAATTTAATTTAATACTCCTAACGATGGACCGAAATTTGCATATTAATTTATCCGTTATTTTGCAATTTTTAAGGCTCAGACGACAACTCGTGCTAAACAACTTTGTGCAAGATTCGAAAAGTGGCAAGTTAATGAAATTGACCGAGAGGTAAACGATGTACCCATCAACGCTTACCCTATATTCTTGTCTGAGGATGGAACAAATGAAAGTACAAAAGTGTAAGTGTACTCGCATAGTTCTCGTTTTGTTAATTTTTAAGTTCTTTAAGTTTTTTCATTGTAAACAAACTTATCAAGTATATCGGTGTTTATAGACTATTTTGCATTGTCACAACAAGCTTTTAGGGTAGTCCATTATAAATCATTTTAGCAATAATTTTAACATACGTAGAAACTATGGTTTGCCTTTTAAGAAATTTTACAGAATAGTGGCAAAGAATGGTCCAATAACCTCGTCTAGATTCTGGACTTATTATTGTTTAAATCAGTAAGCATTTGTTATAGTCATGTAAAGCGACAGATAACGCCTCGTGGGTACAGCAGCCGTTCTTCGTTTTTAAGCAGTTCGTTTCATGTAGAAAATATCTACAACTTCGATGGCAATGTCATGCGTACATAGTTCAAATTCACTGAAAAGTTTTATCAATTTACCTCGTGTTATTTTCTCTTGCTTGTGGTTTTTTCTATGCACTCTTAACTGAAGGATTTAGTATTCACTTGTAAAACCGTTTGAAACTCCTAGAAGGAAGTTTCAGAGATCTCATAAAGTATATATTATTTGATCAGGCCGCAAAATGGAACTGACGACTTCAAATTTGGCAAAACCATTGAGAATTCTTTCACGATTGAAACTGGGCCAAATTGATTGAAGAACACGACTACAGTACCAGGTAAACTGAGAAAATCATTGTTTTTGAAGGGAAAAAATTGGCTATTGTTAATTACTCATAAACTAAAGCAGATAGATTTACAAAAATTGGAAAGCATATTCTATGAGCGACGAAAATTTAGTTGTTTTACTTTTTGAGGTCTTTTTTAGGGTAACGGTCATAGGTATAATTATAATAAAAGATTCGGTCACGATCGAATATAAGTTTCCTTGTTTCTTTTTTTTTGCCATTTCGCCATTTTGCCAAACATATTTTTGGATATTAAATCTTATTTGCGCCTTTCCTTTGCTTTCGTTATCTTGCATTTCAGTAAATATATTATTTTTGTTTTTATCCATTTTATCTCGTTTTAGTCATGCACAATATTTGAATTGATTTTATACGTTGTTGTTAATCAACGTTCTAAATTTGCAAATTCGTAGAATCTACGGCCTAATGTAACATGTAGTAACTTACTATTAGGTTGTGAAAATATACAATAAGAGTAGGTTATCTGTATTAATTGTTATATAATTGTAGTGTAGTATAGTTTGTCTTATGATATTTAACAGCTCTTATATGTATTCAAAATTTATAGTACCTGGAAATTTGTAACTTTGAAGCGACTAAAAAATATATCATCTTGTATTCGAGCAGCATAGAGTTACTATGCGGAAACTGATTTTAAAGCAATCTGGCAACATATGTATGATATTTATTTAATCAAAATTTTTACATTTGATTAAACTGAAATGCTTGAAACAAAATATGTCGTATAAATCGAATTCTATACTAGAAGTATTTCAATGTTTTCCTACAAATATTTCCACGCTCTTCCTTTGAAAGGTAAAGTGGATTTGCTGGAAAATAATTATCTTTCAAACTATCTTTACGTTTTGTTTTCTGATTTCCAAGCGACATCTGAATACTCTTCCTTTATATGAGCGCAAACATTTGCATTTGAGAAAGCTTTGTACGATATAAACAAATATCAACCGCAGCACTTGCAGTAGGGTGCGGCATTGGAAAGGGCCTGAAGTACAAAGGAAAACTTAAACTTCAGACTTCAAAAAAGCCCAAAACAAGAACCCCAGCATGGTCGAAGAACTATAACACTCTCAATACCGACACTAGCGAGAATTGCGGCAACGGAGCCGTCAATAACAAAAGTAGCTAAAAAACAAAATTGCTCTATAATAACATCGCATTAATCAATGTGCAATAACTTCAATGCAACGGTAACATCAGCAATACTTACATCATCAACAAGGATAGCAAAGTTGGCAATACCATAAACACATCATGACAATATAAATAACAACGTCAACATTAACAAGCAACAACAATACCAGTAGCAGCAGGAGAGAAAGCAACAATTAAAATAAAACGACAACTTCATTAATAGCAACGGTACTAACAATTACAAGGCTACAACATAGTTACAATAAACAGCACCAACTATAATAACAATACAACACAGCAAATACAACACAAAGCAAAAATATTAACACCAACGGTAATAACAGAAGCAACAACAATGTGCAAACTAAATCGCGCCAATAACAACAAAAAGAAAAAAAGAGCGCCACCAGTAGCTGTAGACGCAACAAAAAAGAACAGCATGAAACAACTATAACAAATCAGTAGCAACAAATCCGTGAAAATAACAATTTATTTATTCACTCTAACGGTTTTGATATCCTGTCTAACAAAGTAACCTCTATTCTTAAGAATTACCTGACAGCGCAATAGTTGTAGCCGGCGATTTCAATGTCTGCAATAAAAGCTAGCTGCGCCATTCAACCCATATAACTGCGTTGGGACGCGACGCAGATATTATTGCACTTGAGAACTGCCTAAACCAGTTCATAAATGGTTCAAAGCGCATTCCAAGCATTGATGGGTTGGAACAAAATGACTATATCTTTTCCTTCCTACTATATATCTCAGTGATTCGGACCACTGTACCATATCTGTATCCTTTTCGTATAATAATCTTCAACATGCTCCTTAGTCCTGAAACGTGAAATTTTTAAATATGATAAGGCAAATTAGGCAGAATTCAACAACTTTTTTAGGCATTTTAAAGTGACATTTCCTAATGTAATGCAAAGTTTCCTCAATAATAATGTCAATGACGTCAACTGCAGATGTGATACACAAGATTATCAAACATTCAAAACAACTTCGTTAAAACCCAATGACAAATGCTGATCTAATTAAAATCGCAGAGTTTCAGTCGCGTCCAAAAATGAACCAGAGTTCGGCGTCTTAGCTCAAACAACCAGACTGATCTACTTCACAAAAATTGTAGGAATATATACAACCAGATATTACACTGCGCTTGACACCGCACAGCTAAAAGCGCACGTGCTCATAGGTGACGAAATTTCCTCCAAAAGTCCCGATGTCTTCCCGCATCGGCGTAATGCGAGTTGTGTAGTGCTTATGTGTAGGTACATTTGGGGCAAGTGTCTCACAGAAGAAAAAGGAACTTATTTACCCGGACCAAAGCGTGCATAACGCGAATCGTCGTTCTTTAATCTTACTGCCCGCCTTTGAAAGCTGTCAACAGTGGTCTTTTCAATCGTGCTTGGTGTTGTCACTTTAAAGTCAAACTTACACAAACCCTCCATCCACTTCCTTCCCTCTCTACCTATAGCCCTTCCTGAACACCAGATTTCCATATACAAGGGACAGATTGTGAGGTATGAAACTTTTGGGCGAATAAAGAAACATTTTTAGACGTTGGACAGTCTTAGCCAACTTCCAATAGGAGCTCAATGCACGATCATGGGCCCATGGGCACGACTGCAGCCCATAACTTTCACGGTTGTTGTGGCCGTAACGTATTCGGTTTGCTTGTAACAATATCCATCTTTGAAGTCTGTGTTGGGTAAATGCTTCAATTAAGCCTGAAGTTCACCTTTTAAAGAAAGGTACAGTTGAAATCGGAGGTCAAATCACTTTCTACGGAGTCAGTCGAATTCTCTATCTTCCAAATCCTTGGAGTGAACGCAGGACACCAAATAGATGTGTAAGCTATCTTTTCGGTGCTTAATCGCAAAATCGAAGCCCTCCAACTTTAATAAAGATGTGTCCAAGTGACCGTGCATATCCTTTTAGGACCTCAGTCGTTTAAGTGAAGCGTAATCTGCGTGATTATCCGCTTTCATCACTGAACCAGCTTTCAACTGACTTAAGTCACAATAGGGACGAGTGAAATGTGGCTTATGTAACAGCGACACAGAACATAATTGTTCCTTGAACTGTTCAAAAAAGACTATAGTTACAGAAGCAAAATGCGAACAAGGCGGCGGTACCAACCGTAAACACCAAAAATTTATCTTAATTGACCTACAGATCTTACCAAAGAATATTTATTTACGAGTCTTGCGTTTGTCAGGTTCCGTCTGAATTGTGTATACATTTTTTGCAAATATGAAATTATTAGAGACGTAATAGGGCTGACTTTGCCCCTTAAAGTTACGTCAATGGTTATGCGGCCTGACGCAGCACGTTTCCATTTCAGAGATGCCTTAAATTTTTCCATGTGTACTTCTTTTCTTGAAGTAAAGTTTTTGCATAATATGTAGCAAAGCATGTAATGGATGCATCGTTATGCGTACTACATTTTGGGAACCTGTCTTGATGGAAATAAATGGGCGTATGTCTTGTAAAAGAATTAAAAGGAACTGCGGAGTAAAATTATTTTCTGTTGTTTAGTATATATTTCCAATATCGACGAGCCGTAGACAGTTTAGTTGCTTTGCGAATTGGCAAAGGAGATGTAGATTCGGCTCATTTGAGATTTGGCTTAATTGGGTGGCTATCGGAAGAACTGCATGAAACATTATCCACAAACTTAGCTGATTATTCATTGGGACTTACAAGCTCTCTTTGGGAGTTATTTGGGTTAAAGTGACTGGATTAAAATTGGTGTTCCTTTGGTGGAATTGCACGACTCTCAAAGCTTCCTAATTCGTTTTTTCAAGATCTCTCATACTTAGGACCTGTGAGTTTGTATACGTCTGGAGTTTATAAGTTTGGAGTAAACGTAACAGAAAATGTGCTTTCCAGCTATGCAGTCTGTAAGCGGATGGCGGTGTTGCGATCAATTCCAACAAGTGATTACTTTGAATTTCTCAACCTTATGAACGAATAATTCATCTGCCTTACGGCGGGCACATCGAGAACATTGGATTTTTTGAGCTTAGATTTATTCAAATCTTCGAGTCAGTCATGTCTCGAAACAACAAATTCCCTTTCACGTGCTATTGAAGTTCTTTGGGAACTTCAGGATGTAGTTCTGTTTTCAATATTTCTACTAAGTCACTGTAAGGTATAGTCATTTCAAGTCGGTTTGTCAATTGCAACACCGCGTCATAATACGCGGAAAACTATCGATTCCTATTGCGAATAAATTTTTCTGAATCTTATTTCGTCCATAAGTTCAGTTCTTGGCACCGGGACTTTCATTTGACTACCTTACGGTCCTATCGCCAATATCAATCCAAAGCTTTGCCTTTGAACAATAGATGACAACGTAACACCTCCAAATTGTCCGCAAACTTTGCGTGATAACCGCTTTAGCGCGGTACAAAAACTTATCAACCTACAAGTCTTTGTGTTTATTTCTCTTAACCCCCAAATTCCAGCCAAAGTTAATTTTTTACTTTATTTACTTATACATAAAATTCGACTAAATTTTGCCGTCGAATTCAAATACAACTTAAAGTAAATCTTATACTAATTGTTTCAAAACTAGTATACAATATAAGGAAATATATGAAAAAGGAAGAGTAATAAAAAGAAAAAAAAAACAAAGAAATGCAAAGTAATTTTTCATGTATAAATTAATAACAAGAGCAAAAAGCATGTAAACAGCTAGCACAGAAGTACAACCGCAACAAGAACAGATCCTCTAAACCATTGCAAACATGCATAAGCTTGGCGACCGACACTTTAACAACACCATATAATTATCGAAAAAAAAGTGAGATATTAGGAACGCAAGTTAGTTTAAGTACGAAATAGGTAGATCACGCGTATTAAACAAAATTGCTTTAATAGACTTTAAATAGTCCGATAATGAGAATAAGTGATAAACATCATTTAGGTTTCTGCAAACAACTCTGAGCGGGTTAAACAGCTCATAATTGTATTTACAATGGCTAAGCTTAATCAAGATAAATTGCCTAGAGAAACGGATGGGGACATTAAAGCTTAACTCACTAAGTAATGCGGGCGAGTCTACAGTACCATTTATTACTTTGATTAAGAAGAAAGCGCCAAGAACACGTCTGCGTTTCTCAAGAGACGGTAAAGACAACAGAAGCAACCTATTTTCATAGGGGGGAAAAGAGGCAATCGGGTCCCAACCCAAATTCTTTAGGGCAAACAACAAAAATTGTTCTTGAACAGAAAGGATTCCACACAACAGAGGCATACTCGAGTATAGGTCTAACCAAACACATGTGCAGCTTTTCCGTAATGTAAGGATCATCAAGCCCTTTGGACCACCTCTTTATAAAACCAAGTGCGAACCTAGCTTTGCTTAACGAGAGCTCAATATACAGGTTAAAACGTAACCTATGGTCAAATAGAACGCCTAAATCTGTGAACGAATCGACATCTTCCAACTTGTGCGATTCTATGAAATACTGAGTAACGAATGACTTCCTTCTTGAGAAAAAAGCTTCTTACATTTATTTAGGTTTAGTGTCATATGATTCAACGAGCACCATGCAACCAAATTATTCAAGTCAATTTGAAGCTGATGTGATTGCGACTCTACGGGAAAGAAAGAAAGTAGTTTCACATCATCAGCATACATTAAGATCTGGCTGGATTTAATCACCGAAAGCAACTCATTTCTATATAAAATAAGTCCTAAGTGACTACCTTGAGGTACTCCTGACGAAACGTGGAATTCATATGAAGTGGTGAAGTTAAACAAAACCCTGAATGACCTATTGTGCAGATAAGAGCTTATCCATTTCACCAAATCGGAAGGGAAGCCAGAGGCTTAAAGTTTAAAGATAAGTAATTTATGGTTAACCAAATCAAACGCTTTGCTAAAAATAGTGTATATGACATCAGTGCGAGAGCCACTAGAAAAACCCTTGAAAATATGAAAAGTAAACTCTAACAGTTTGGTGACCGTAGATCTTCCTTTTCGAAAGCCTTGTTGAAGTGGAGAAATATACGATTTGATGACAAAGACCGAATGCTGAGTCACGATTCGCTCGAATAGTTTAGGCAAGACACTCAACTTGGCGATGCCTCTATAGTTCTCAACAAGTTGTCTACTCACACTTCTGTGAATAGGAATAAAAAAACTACTCTTTCAACAGCAAGGGAAAACACCTAAATTCAAGAAATGATTAAAAATCTATGAGATAACACCACATAGCTCGACAACGCAAGATTTAAGTACACATGATGGAATTCCATCAGGTCCAGGCGAACAACTGTATTTTAGAGAACTCAATCCTTCAAACACGTCATTTTCAGAAATAGCCAAATTAGGAATTGAAATCAAATTAGTTAACGGATATGGGTAGTTTGCCGATAAATCGGAATTAGCAGTCGTAAAGTTTTGTCGATAGTATTCAGCAAAGAGGCTTAAATGTCATCCGGGGACACAGAGTCAATAAAAGAAACATGCGAGGGATTTAGGGAAATTTTTCTCTTGGAGTTAACAAACTCAAAAAAGTATTTAGGATTAGCAAACAGAGAGGATTTATTGAACTGAAGGTATGTACAATCATATTGGTGGTTCAGGGAATTAAATCGATGCCTTGCAGCTGAGTAAGCGAAATAGTCGAAAAAAGGGCCACTTTTCGAAAATTTCTTGAAAAGCTTGTTTTTCCTATTCTCATAATATCTAATTGTCTGACTAAACCACGGGGGACACCTGCTTCGAGGACGCGATTGCTTGAAACCGATGCAGAAATCGCTAGCTTTAATATATTGTAGAACAATGACAGTAAGCTATCAATACTTCCAACTGAGAAATCAATACTAATATGTGAAAGAAGGGATTTTAGCAGTAAAATATTGATTTTATGAAAATCATAATATTTATTTGAAAAAGTTGAATTTGGAACATTAGAGAAGCTCAACGAACCATCGTGCTTATAATGAAAGGAAATACACATTGCAGGATGATAAGGATCCTCAGGTAAACTAAAAGGTGGACAACGATTAACACTAATCCCAGGAAAATTGGCAAAGCAAAGATTAAGCAGTCTACCATTGCAATTAGAGGCACGGTCAAATGGTCGAATGGTTATGGTCAAACAATTCATTAAAGAACACAACAGCTCTATCAGATGTTGAGGTAGGAATCAAACAGCCAGAACTATCATTGTAACATCAAGTGACTTGGGGCAAATTGAAGTCACCCAACACAATGACAAAATCAGTAGGTTTAGATTGCATGGCCACTTCACAAATGACGGCGGCCTGCTTCTTATATATGGAGAATATAGGAACAGGTTACACATAACTGTTTATTAGGAAATTTCGCTCGAATGGCGATAAATTCATCGTGGAGAATTGTGGGAAACTAAATTGAATAGAACGGGTCTGCCGCAGATGCGATACAGTCGATCATTTCAGAAAACCTGAAACAAATTATGGAAAAGTTCCGACGAATGTAGATTAGGTTTTAACGAAGCTTCAGTGAAGGCCAAACAGGAAAACTCCGTGCCCATTATATTAAAGAAAGTAGAACGACTTTTTCAATTTAGGCCTCTAACATTTTGGTAAATGAAAGAGAATGAACCTGAAGAAACATTTAGTTTTTTGAAGGGGAGAAGGTTACTGCATTAGTATTACTATTACGGAGACGATCTCGACGGATACATTCCTTAATTAGGGACCCAACTGGCCACAATGGTTTATTTAACAGCATATCCATGTTTTCTGTCGGAACTAGCATTTTAAAAGACGAAATTGCTCTAGATTCAGAAGGAGCCAATTTGAAAATGCTAACACGCTTTAAATTGACTTTTGGGGCATTCGCCGCCAGATAACTTTTTCCACCTTTATCCACATATGCATCAGGTGCCAGTCTTGACACAAATATTACCTTTCTGGGAGGAACTGCCGTCAAGCAAAAAAAATCTCTACTAGGAACTGTAGGGTTGAGGGTTGGGGAGGGGAGAATAAAGAAGGCGTAACCACACTTGCACGAGCAGCTTGTGCGACGTGCCCAGTTTCACACTCGAACAGCCAGGGGGAGAGGACGATTTAGTATTCTCTTTATTATTTTTCAGCGATGATACCAGAGTAGAGTGACTGACGTCACTGGCAGGAAATTTGCAATCTTTTTGTTACCGACCGACACATCGATAGTAGACACACTATCGTTCTTTGTAGACATTGAGGAGGCGCTAACTTGTACCAACGAATCAGACTTAGGAGAGCTCAGATGTGACGTACCACACACTACACTACGAGTTGTAACTTTGCAAGCTGGGGAAGAAGATAAGTGCTCAATATAACGACACTCGTCAAAACTAGATTTAAATATTTCAAACTTCTCCCACAACAAGCCGAGATTTTTGCTCAAATCGGAGGAAGAATTTCTCGTCGCCGTGAAACAACTGTAGAACTCAGTGTCACGTTTCCTACAGTCAGGGCATGACCTTCATAAGTATTTTGAAGGATCAAGGACTGCATCAGCAGCACGGTCATTAAGACCAGCGTATTTTGCAGGGCAAAAACGTTCGCAGAACCAGCACGAGATGAAGATTCTGGGCCTGTTTCCACACGACATGGTGTAAAAAGACAATCCATGTCCAGTGATACACGGCAGAAGGAAATTATGAAGAGAACAGAAAAAAAAATAAAATAAATAAAAAACAAAAAACTAAAAGATTCAACGGCACAAAAATTGTCAACAAATTAAACCAAACTTCCCACTTTCGTTGTCACTGTAAATATAGGACGAAAGCAAAACAAACCGTAAAAACAGATTAAGAGAAAAAAGAGAGACTTTTACCAAGACCTCTAATTGTTGATTGCACAAGACTAAATTGAATTTCACGTAAAAGATTAATATGTTTCATATAAATTTAATTACACACTTTATTCTATTAAGGATTTTAATATTTTAGATCCGAATAAAGCAAAAAAGCTAAGATATGCAATAAGAAATTGAAATATTTCTTGCGCCGAATTAAAACGCGACTACAACGCACACGCAGAGTTGCCAAACTGTTGGATATTTCGTCTGGATTCGCATGTGAATGATTAACAGATTGTCTAGACTGTACCTTAGGAAAATCAGTGTAGATCCGACTACGACAAGCATTAGCTTCTTAGCTTATTCTTATTGGAAAGCTATGTAAAGAAAATTGATATTGTAACGTAAACCGACTCTCGTGTTTTTACGTTTTTTACGTCCTTTATGAAATTAAGTTCATGCCGCTGAATTGTAATTTTTAGGATCGTATAGGTTTTATTTACAATTCGTAGGAGGTCTATTTACATATTATTACATTGAATATTATTTACAACACCTTAATTTTCATTTGGTCTTGTCTGTTGGACTATTGCAATTCTCTCTCTCCCTCTTCTTGAGTCTCTTGACTCAACCCTTCCGACTTACTTTCGACTCACTTTTCGGTTGACATTTCCGTCCACAAATATTTTACTTATATATCCTTTTAAATAGTAAGTTAAGATTACCTAAATGCATCGCGACATTTTTAATTTGGTTACCCGTTTCTCCGCTAATTTTATGCCCGTTGGTGTTAATATTTTCGCCAGTCGCTAGCTGCATGAGGCAGGTATTGTGCCATGGAGGTGTACTTCGATTTCTCTTTCTTCAGAATTTGGTTTCTTAAAGAGCTGACTAATTTTCATGAAAAGTCAAATCATCAAACATGTAATTTTCGTAACAATCGGTTAGAAGTACTGGGTTCGTTGTAGGTTGACGATCCGAGTCAGACTTTCGTTCACACGTATTAAGAGAGAGAGATCTTTAGTATGTCATTTTTGTTATTTGTATCAGATTGAACTGACCTACCTGTTTTAGCAATATCTTGAAGTGGGTTACGTCTTGGACTTATTTTGAATAGTTCTCCTAATATCGAAAGACAATTCACCCAGATTGCACCGCCTCAACTTATTTGGCTAAGAGACCTTGAAACTTGGAATTTTATTCGCAAACACTGTAATGCAGATTTTTCGGTGCATATGCTTGGATGGAGTGGAAGCACACAGCGCAATGCATCGAGTTTTGAGCTTTGAGTTTTCGGAACGTGATATGAGACATGTAGTTAATAAAGATATCATATAATATTAATATCATAACGAAAAAAAGACGCAAAAACGATTGTCTCTTAGCTCGAGCCTTAGCACTGCAGAGGCAAAATGTGCCCAAAAGATTAATTAATTAATTAATATAATTTATAAATATACATAATGGAAGTAATCAATAGGAAAATTAACTGCGCAAAAAGAAAGACAAAAACGGATCAAAACAAATATCCGTTTACCAAGGTGACGCAAGACCACTCTCCGAAAGACCACGACGCTTCCGAAATCATTACCCAAATTTTAGTAGCGAGCGTGTGCCCGTAGCAAGCGCGGAAGCTCTTATCATTGTTATCTCATCAATCGCCATTCGGACGAAAATTGGCCGTAAACAGTTGTAGTGGTCCTCTATTCTCTCAAATGCGGATATTTCTATTTATAAGAAACATGCTGCCCTCATTTGTGACGTGGTTGAAAAGTCTAACCCTACCGATATCGTAATAGCGTTGATGGACTTCAAAATACAACGAGGCACTTGATGTTATAGTGATAATTCTGTCTGTATGGTTCCCACTTCAACATTTTATAGGAATTATTTCACCATAATTTATTCAATACAATCGTACTTCTAATTATAATGGCAGACTGTTGATCTTTGCTTTGCCAATTTCCAGGAGATAGCTGTAAATCGCTGTCTAACTTTTAGTTTACTTGAGGATCCGTATCATCTAAAAATTTGCATTCCCTTCCATTATAGATACGATGGTATGTTGAATGTGTCAAATCCAACTTTCTTAAATAACCATTATGATTTTAATAAAACCTATATCTTACAGCTTAAATCTCATCTTTCACACATTATGCTAGTTTTTTCTGCTGGGAATATTTAAAATTACCATCGTTATATAATGTATTAAACTTAGTTTTTTCTGCATCCGTTCCGATCAAGCAACTTTGCCCTCGAAGCAAATGCTCGCCATGGTTTAACAAAAGCATTAAATATTACAAAAATAGGAAAAAGAAACTTTTTAAAAAATTTATGAAACGTAGATTTGCGTGTGAATACTTCACCTATTCTACTGCAAGGCATCGACTTAATTACCTGAACCACCAATGTTATCGCAGATACATTCAGTTGATAAAATCCTCACTGCTTGTTAATCCTAAATATTTTTATAAGTTTCTCATCTCCAAAAGAAACATCCTTATATATCCCTCGCAGGTTTCTTGTAATGGCTCCGAGTTTTTTGGTGATATTGAGACCTCAAATCTCCGTGGTAAATACGTCCGACGAAATAAGTCGCTCCTTGCTTGACTCACAAAAGGACTACCCTCCACCGGCTTTTAAGTAATTCAAGTAAAGTACTTCTATTAATTACATTCAGGTGTCCTTTAAATAATACCGTCAGCTTAAATTTGCTTCGCTACGGCAATTATATTATTAGACTTAGCCTTGATGTACTTAGAAACCCTTTTATAACCTCGTTAATTCTAAAACGAAAGAAAAGGACATCCTTCCAACTTTGCGTGATCCCAAGTCGTCTGAATGCTCTGTTCTGTGCAATATCTTCGCAGAATTCCTCCAGAGTACTTTTTTAAGGAATAACTCTACATATATCAACTATCCTTCTTTTAAGAAGTACCAAGTAACTTAATGATACTAAAATCATCGTACTCAGTAGGTGCGGATGGAGAATCTGTGGAGGCAAGATTTATATTTGATTTACTACGATTTTCAATTTATCACTATCTAGTGGAACCTCCTTATGAAGTAGAGCAGTTTCATTCTGCCTCTGCGCGCTGCTAGCCGGCATTTGACTGCTAATTACAGAAGAGTTTCTAAACTTAAAGCGTTGTCAAATTTATTTGAATATGTAATAATGCAAAGAGCCATCTTTAATCCTAAATCAACTATTTACCATACCAAGCTTTTTGGAATGTTCATGTTCAACACAAAAGGCGTTTTCTAATCGTCTTCAAACCCATGTAATCTATACCAAGTTTAGTAAAGCGTTTGGCAGAATTAACCATAATTTGCCAATTGTAAACCTTGATTATAGTACGTTTTCCATCGTATTTTCCGAATGGGATTGTTTCGTATTTAAAATATATGCTCATTATATTATATTTTTGTCCCTGATATCAAAGGTAAATGCCTTTTTGCTTTATATCTTAATGGTTCACCATCCATCACACGGCGTTCATGTATTCATTCGGCATTCTCATGTATGCGAATAACACTCTCGCGCCCTACAATCTGAATTAAATTTACTTAGAGAATGGTAGGGTATCATAGGCCAAATTAAGTTGATCAACGTACATGATCATAGTACTGGAAGTTTGTTTATTTCTATATTTATTGGTATTTATGTGACCTCGAAGGCATTAAGGCCTATCATAATAGATTACAATATGCACAATGTATTGAATTAACAAATAATAATAATTAATATCTGGTATTATAATTTGCATATAAGTGTTTATCAGGTGTAAACAAATAAATTGTAGCTAAATATGAAATAAATGAAGTGATATAAAAAATTCGAGAAGACGAAAAAAGGCTTCTAGGGTCTTTGGATTCTTTAACGAATAATAAGTAAGTGATACTCGCCCGACAGTATATGTTTCTTCCCAGATAAGCATAAAGTTCAATCTTGCATAAGCACCAATTCATCGCAAAACAGTGGATGGCTTGAGCAAAAAAAACAGGGAAAAATTCCGTATATTATTCTTTAAGGCTAGGATTATTTACATATTACTTTGGCAATACTCTCGACTTCTCAACTTTAATATTCTTTTTCGATTCAAATGTTCTCGTGTGTACATTTTTACAAGCATGTTACTGTTACCTAAATTCATGGCTTCATTTTTAATCCGTTAACCTGCTTTTCTGCTAATCGTTTTCCCCGGCCGGCAGCTGTGTGACGCGCCGCGAATATAAACTAGGCAATTTATTACTTAGCATTAAGGGGAATTGGGATTTTCGTAACAAGTTGTTATAATGATGCTGATCTTATACTGATAATGACGTTGCAGCGATGGTAATGTTGTCAGTCTCAGTAAGTGGTTGCTTTTATAAGAGCATAACATATGCATACAATTGATGTAATTTGTTTTTTTGTTTAACGAACAAAGTTTTGTTATTGAACTGATGTGGTATGCGAAATAATTTGACAAGAACTTGTAAGCGCTCTTGGCAAGCGTAATTCCAAAAATTGATTTTGGTCGATTGACACGAGCACTTCAATCAAATTTCCTGCTATACACGATAAAAAAAGGTACAGTGGCCATAATGCAATTAACACTTTTCTAACGATGTATATATTTGCATATTTTTCGTGGGCGTAGTTCTGAGGAAGCGGGCCTAAAATGCAACCTAATGTTGTACAAGTTTTATGCTTACATAGGGCAGGATCCTAAAATAGGCGTAGATGGTCCGAATGTTGTAGAGTTCATTTTTGTATGAAATTACTACAATAATATGGGTCAATTTCCATCACCACTTGTTACTTTTCTGCTCTATAATGCTCTATGGTTTGCATCTGTTCACTTTTGGACCACTCCCCATATAACGCCGTATTCTGAAAAGTCATTATGTGGAAAAAAATAACATAAGAATATTTTGTTATAATCCATGCAGCTATTAATTTGCATATTTTATAATGCAGTTTTTTTCCTTTCATTTTTTCTCTTTGTCTTACACAGGTTATCTTTTACATTAACGTAAACACAGCAAACTAAGCGTTAATAAATGTAAATTTTATGCCTTTACTTTATAATAATTACGTATTTATGTGTACGTAGTTTTTTTTTCGATTATTTTCAATCATTTCTTTGTTGAAAGGTAGTTCTACACACACATACTTACCTTCGAGTATACAAGAGTTGTGACGTTTCCTTAACCAACACGTTCTTTTCCATATTTTTTCTATTTTATAATAGGAGATGCACAATTCTCTTTTACACAATTTATGTACACTATATACTATATGATACTTTAGTTTTTTTAAAGACCAAAATTAGTATTTTATACCACACTGTGGTCGTAAAGATAAAGTCTTCACTCTGCAAATTCTCTTATTTAACTTCCCAAATATAGCTTCTTGCGTATGCTGCACAATAGCGTGAAGTTGTGAATATATAAGCAACTTATGCGTTTATCCACTTAATGACTTTGTGATGTTGGTTGTTATAACAGGTTCGTTTTATAGTTGAGAGGACTCAACTTGTATGTTAGATCCGTGCCTTGTGTTAAAAGTATGCTTGCTCGTTTGTACTTCAACCGTGTCAAATCCTTTATTATTCACAAGCTTGTATATATATTAGATCGAGTCATAAGTAATTTCCGATGAAGGTAGGTAGAATCCATTGTCCGTATTTACCCACCATATGCCCACCATATGCAGCGTATATGTTAAAGGACTGATAACTGATCGGACAGTTAGAATTGGTTTGTAAAATTCCGTTCTAAAGATACGACCTTAAGAGACGAGACGTCCTTCCGACTTTGACGACAACCTTTTCAAGGCAATATTGGAACAAAAACCACGCCAATCAACAAAAGGTTAGTGTTAAATTAATATTGTCTTGCTATCCAATGAAAACAAAATTAGTGTTTGATATAAAAACGGGAGTTACTTATGACTCGACATGATATTGGGTAGGAAACTAAGTAATTGCCGATTTCAGTTATAGGTGTCTCTCACTCCCATTTTTATGATATCCAATGGCGAAATTGGTTGAAAAATTCCGTTCCGGAGATTTCTCTCTTAAATATGACCTACGTTCAGGTCGACCAATTGAGCTCAATGAAGTTGAAATCAAAACGATCATCGAAGCGGATTGTCACGTAACACAATTGCACATTAGTTAAATGTTTCACATACAGCCATTAAGAATCATTTAAAATGTGTCGGTCTCGTTAAGAAGCTGGATATTTGGGTTCCGTTCGATTTGAAAGAAATTTATCTGACAATGGGCATCAGCGCTTGCGGATTATTGTTTAAACGCGATGAATTCGATCCGTGTTTAAAACGAATCATCACTGGAGACGAAAATTGGATTGTGTACAACAATATCAACCGAAAACGATCGTGGTGCACGCCTAATGAGTCATCGCAAACTAGTTCAAAGAGTTTGCTGTCAATTTGGTTTGGATTGAGAAGGCCCGGGGTATTTTGAGCTGCTTCCAAGGAACCAAACCATTAATTCGGAGGTCTACTGTCGGCAACTGAACAAATAGAATGCAGCGGCCAAGAAAAAGCGACCAGAATTGATCAATCGTAACTGTGTTATAGTCAGCAAAAATTTATGGATTTTGGTTGGGAATTAATGTTATACCCACCATATAGTCCTGATCTCGGGCCATCAGATTACCACTTATTTCGATCTCTGGGCAACTCCCTTCGTGGTAAAGCTTTAAATGGTGATGACGCTGTAAAATCTCGCTTAACTCAGTTTTTGGCCGAAAAGTATCAGTCTTTCTACGAGCGTGGAGTTTTCAAGTTGTCAGAGAGAGGGCAAGAGGTCATCGAACAAAATGCAAACCGAATACATTATAGATTAAACTTCATTCCAAGTAAAAAGAAAAATCTTTTATTTCATTGAACAAATCGGCAATTACTTAATTGCCAACCCAATATGTTAACAGCTGCATTTTATGTAGGCCATATACTGGCAAAACTTTTATATAGCGCCGGTGCTTTTATAAAGCGGCATAGTTGAAGACATCATTGGAAGTGCTTTGTTTTGCACATTTTGAAGGAATTTCAAACCAATATTGTTCTCTTAAGTGTAAACCAGAGATAAATAGTTCATTTAACTTTAAATTAATGATTCAAATATCATTATTTTACGCCTATAATAAGAGATAACTTCGTTTTGTGATTTTGCTAAGACAAATAATTGTGTAAATGTACTCCTAAATATTTCACTGTAGATACTTCTGGAATCACTTCTCCCTTTAGTTCAGAAATACAATTACTGTTTCTACTTTCCGGCAATCTAAATCTAATCAATTTCGTTTTGCTTGGGTTCAGAATCAGCTTATTAAGTCCCTTTCTTTCTAAAGTTTGTATGACGATTAATCACCCGTTCCAGATCAAATCTTGATTATATAAGTAAAGGACACATAAGTCGTCGGCATACATAAAAATTTGCCGTACAAAAATTTTGCCGTATAATCCAATATTATTTATATTATTTAGGTAAATTTTGAATCGAAATGGTTCCATAACGCTTTCTGGAGATATTCTCTCCAGGACATCTTTCATGGCTTTTGCTCGAGTTTATTTGAAGAACTTGTATTGTATTATAGGTAGCCTTTGCATAGCTTTTCAAAAATGCAGTTTTCCTACAACATAGACCATGAGAAAAGTGTTTTCCAATTAGCATGTTGTGATCCACTAAATCAAAAGATTTCGTGAAATATAATTGACTAAACCAGTTCCCCAGGTTTTCCTAACGCAAGATTAATTTTTTGTCACGTAAAATGTCTTTTCCCAGAATCATGTAGTATTTTTTCTAATATTTTATCAATTGTGAACACGATAAATATCGGCCGATAGGTTTTCGCTGTATTAAACCGAGATTCCTCTGTGTTCGATATAATTATTAGAGCTTTATGCATTTCCGGAAAAACTCAGTTGCTTATTACCCGGACCAGTTATGAAATCAGTTGAGCATTCTAATCTTAATCTATACGATGTTACCAAAATTTGCTGCCTTACTGGTATCCGTGTTTAAAGCCAGATCAAAGCTGCATTAACTTGAGCCAACCTGAGAAATCCCGGAGACTTCCAACCAATTAGAGTGCATTCCAACTCCTACTTGCACCAGAATCCAATTGATGACATCGATCTGGTAAAAAATTCGTAAAATACTGCTCACGCATCATTAAAATGTTTACATGTAATGTATATAAACTATTTCTCACTCTACACACATAATATATGCTGGCTCTCTCCGCATTCTTAATACATTTGTTTACATACATATCAGGAATGAAACAACGAAGTATTTTGATCTATGCAAGAGCAAGAGAACGTGAGAGAAAAAAACGATATTGATTTTAAAATCCAACTACATTTTAATTGGAGTTATTTAACTATGGTGTCTTTGCTAGTTAAATTCGTTTTCACCCAAGTCTCAAATTTGGGTGTTCTGCCATATCCATTTTACGCTAACATACCAAATTTCAAAAAATCCTTAAAAATAGTTCCGTGTAGAAAAGTTTAATTTTTTTTTGCTTATTCGATAGGTGCTTTTACATAGATTCGCGTGATATAGGTGAATATAGATGACATTTTCTAGTTTGGCCTGACTAGGGTCACAAATTTGGGCGTTCTGCCGTATCCATTTTACGCTAACATACCAAATTTCAAAAAATCGTTGAAAATAGTTCGGTGTAGAAAAGTTTAATTTTTTTTGCTTATTCGATAGGTGCTTTTATATAGGTTCGCGTGATATAGGTGAATATAGGTGACATTTTCTAGTTTGGCCTCACTAGGTTCTCAAATGTGGGTGTTCTGCCGTATCCATTTTACGATAACATAGAAATTTCAAAATCCAATTGGATTTTAGTGGGAATTATTTAATATTGGTAGGTGTCTTTACTAGTTAAATTCGAATTTATCTTCACAACCTTAAGTTTACATAATCTAGAGAAAATACGTGAAATGTTGCAACATTTTTATTTAAACTATTGAAGGATGACATTCGTCCGTTTGCTGTATTAGAACATATAGACATTAGTACAGCCGTTCTAATTATGAGTTATTGAATCCATTTCATGTAATACGTAAAACGAGCATTACCACTCACTCAATTCCTCGGTTACGTCTACTATGATTAAAAAGATAACGTTACGTAACTAACTGCCTAATTTTTCGCACTTTGTTAAAACTGGAATAAACCAGGTCATCACAATTTTGTATGAGATATGTACCTATGTAATTTGATCCCATTTCCTTCAAAGACTGAACAATATGTATCTAAACGCGTTATAGACGTCACTTTTATACCATTCGCAAAGTTACCGCATAGGGCTTGTTCAGATTAAAAATTGCCTTAGCTTTTCCCTCATTTACCACAATAAGCATGCACCTTTCCATCCATAAACGTTTGTGCCTGTATCCCAACGTATTGCTACTATTGTATATTATAAATTATTTTCAATGAACTTATTTATATTTTATTTTCGGATAATGATGCAATCTACGATAGAATTCGTCGATGCATCTCTTGAAGGATATCCGAGTAACACAGGTAGAGAAAGATTTGTGCAAAGGAACCTTTGTACTTTACTGTAATGACAGTGACTATATAGTTTTTGAATATCTCTCATTTCATATTAGGATTCTCCACTGCACAAACTCACATTGTGATCAGACAGTTTACATTCTACTGTACTGATTTAATAATGCATATTACTAAAAACAAGACGCTATATATAATAAGACATTATTTTTGAGGATTTTCCACAAAGTATGCGGGTGTTCAATGTGACTACAAATACTTCAGCCAAGTTAACATTTTCACATACGTCAGCTGAAGAATGGATTGTTTCTCTAACATGTATACACGTTCCGCTATATCCATTATCTCCATAGCAATGAATATTATTGTAACCGGGAATCTTATGCAGTAGCAGCAAACTCTTCTGAAACCACGATTCTTATATTCTTTATTCATATATACAGAGAATTAAAGGCATGATTGCAAATTCGCTACAATGTTCTGAATTTATGTAATTTAGTTATCAATGAAATGCTTCTGTTGTTACTTATTACAATTTCAGAATTTTTCAAGCGAGATGGTGCTTGAAGAATATTTAAAGCGAATTTAAGAATTAAAAGTTTTTGTCCATAATATACTAGAAAATACGAAATAATATCCAGACTATATTTAGACTGAGGGATTAGGTGCGGAATTATTATATAATTGCTCTTTACGCCCTTCGAAAATTTCCTTCTTGTCGTCTGTTCTTGAAAATGTCTTCTTAACCGCTTGGTTCCAATAAAAGCTTGTTCAATTTATCAACACGGTTTATTAATATGGGCTAAGACAACTTGCTCATTTTAACAAAAATCTTTCCATTGTTAGCATAAACATTGCGATAGCTAACAGTTTTCAAGGATTTGGTATGATTCAATGAAACTAGTGTCTCTCTACCCAGGGAATCGTTAACATAAATATTTTTTTACTTCTTTTCCTTTAATTCGAATTATACAAATATAGCCTTCTGTTTCGAGAACCTTCAGTTTAATTTTGCTACCACTTCTCCTATTTCTTCAAATTCATAGGCATTGAAAATAATGCCTAGTTTCTCCCTTACTTCAATCACAGATTCCACTGCATTTCCACAACCTCGATTCCATTCAACAAATAACTATTTCGTACGCGTTATCCTTAAATAATTAACTTCTTTTTTCAACTGTTTGTTTTGTTTTTCCACTTCATGTATTTATTCTTCTTGTTATCGTGATTGCTTTTCATAATTTCGTCAAACTGTTGCGACATTGTTTAGTTACGTTTCAATGGCATTAAGATCGCTTTGGTCCATTCTACCATCTTTGCCGTGCATATGGCACAGAAACTCTTCGTTGTTATTGTTGAACAAACGATTGTATTGATGTTTGCCTAGATGCGTACACAAAAAATAGTATGTTATCAAACATTCGCCGCAATGAAAGGTATCTTCTCCATCTTGCTTTGCTTGCAATTTACATTTGACGCTTATTATGTATTTCTCCAACTGCGGTGACCTGTTGGCGCCATACACGACACTTTCCCAAACTTGCATAATCTCAAAGTTGAATGTAAGAAACTGGTTAAATGGTTCTTTTTATAAAACTAATTAGAGCTACATCATTTTATGGGATTTGCGCGTTTAGTATTACCACAGTTTTTTGGATTAAGTTTTCTCTTTCGACCAAATTTCGCCGCCAACTCGTTGCAGAAGACGTACGGTATATGCTGGTCAAACACGACCACAGATGGGTGGCCTAAACTTTCGAAGAAACCTCAGATGTTGTTCACTTTTTTCGTTCAAGTCAATTCTTAATGTCTCCGAATCAAAAAACTAACCTAAGAGAGCGTTAACATAGTAAGTAAGCATTGGTGGCTGCTTTGGAAGCAATTGGAGTTTGTTTGCCACAGTGCAAAGTTCTTACGTGAACCAATTTCATCGAACGCTGCAATGGGCACCTAAGATCATTCTCTCTGCTATTTTTGGGGTTACAATTGCAGCTCCATAGCTGAAAAAAGAGCTAAATTAGTAAACATATGGAGGGCGGGTTTAATTTTTTACAAATGGAATTTTTCAACACGAGTGTGAATTTGAATCAATCATTCGATACAGCAATTGTTTTTCAAACAACGAACCTCACCGACACGTGTGTGTTGGTTGTTAAATTAAATTTTTGTTGTTCCACTTTTAGATTTAAGTCTTCTTATTCTAAGTAACGTCCAACAAAAAGAGAAAAAATCTACGGCTTTTTTTTAATAGGACGGTTTGTCAGCAAAACCAAATTTGTCGGAATTTTATTGCCTGATTGAAAGATACCTGTCTCCAAATTGCCAAAATGTGACTTTCTGAGTCTCCTTCTTTGTGATCTGCCTTAAGACAAATATGAATATCTCGCACAATTGCCTGTTTCCTTTCGCGAAATTCATAAATATTCGAAAGAAAGGTAGACGTCAACTAAAAACTAATAACGAGAAGCTATACTCTATACTTTAAAATGCAAGAAATATGAATGTTAATTATGAGTTAACGTATGAACGTTATGTTAGTTAACGTATGAAACTTACTGTCGGAATTCGCATGAGTGGCCGAGTAGGTAAGGATCGCGAATAGTAAGTCAGTGTTCAGTGGCACAAATTTCAATGCGGTAGAGTTTATTTTGGTCGCAGCCATAGTGAGTAAATGCATAAAATCTGTCGACTGGGCACACATACACTAGGCTAATTTTTTTTTCAATACCTTTACAACGCACAGCAACAAATGTCAAAACCCTCACAAAGTATATAAATTCTTGGACGGTTTCAAATTTGGAATGCATCTAAGAATGCCCGCCTGTTCGTATGTTCATATGTCCGTCTGCCCAACTATGTAGCATCTGTGGTAAACATTATCCCTTTCGTAAAAATGAAGATCTATACAAAGGACATGCCTACAACGCCGACACGCCCATGTGACAAAGACTTTTATTTTGAAAATAGAAAACATCCGCCGAGCCCTCTCCATATTATAGGGTATGAAAATTTACTTCTTTAATTTTTTTTTTGGCTTTCTTAGGATAACGGTGATAAATGTAAGAGATGCGATCACGACCGGATATAATTTTGTCACTTGTTTTCTTTCTTATTGCTTCAAATGAAAACAATCCGATGTAGAATATTTCTAGAATTACATTATGAAAACTTCGCCGATATTATAATATAATTTTTTTCATGTATAATTAAATAAAAATTCATTTTATTTTAGGCTTCGTGAACGGTTTGAAAAATTAAAAATGGTGAAAGCAATCAACCTATTCGACCTTATCATCAAGTGAACCGTTTCCTTGTAAGTAAAAGTAGTTTCGACCTACACAAACTTATTAAACAAATTAATTAAAATTGACCGCAATTTAATACAAAAGTATTCTTTTAATAACGCCAGAATAAATTTTGTTTACGCTTTTCTTAAATCATTGTCCACTAATCCATCCCTAATGTAAAAAGCAGCAAGCACTCATGCAAATTTGTGGTTAGAAATGTTATTGCTTTTGTAGAAAAACTTCCTCTAAATTATTTTTACGCCGAGTTTGTTAAATTGCGATGCTAAAAATTATATGTATATACATATAATATATAACACCAACATATACCCGCAAAAATGATGGCATGGATGCAAAAGCGTTAGTCATATTTTGCCTCTAATGATTTCGTGACAAATAATATAACGTAGATTATATAGCATATGTCATATAATACACGATCTATAATATGTGATATAGAATATATGACGTATTATATACAAAACGTGGTATGTAAAATCAGATATATAGTATAAGATATATAATATATGGTATTTTACTATAAAGTATGTTATATTTGTATTGTGTTCAACTTATCGGCCGGCATTGTTGTAATATTTTGATGAAAATTAATGAAATGTCTCTCATAATGCACCTGTTCTCTATTTCTTTACATCATACCTCATCTAGCTACAAAGAGGCCATTGCGTTTATTTCTTTAATAACTCGATTTTTAAACTATACAATTTTAAAGTTACCAAAAAGAAGCCATCAACAAAATTAGGTCGCGTCATAAGTGTTCGTGTTTACCCACTGTAAGTCACCGAAAAAAACGCGTTTTTGTTTTCACTATATTGATGAGAATTTAGTTAGTCTTCTGTCAATTGTTTTATGTGTTGCACTTTGCATTCAATTGTTTTTCTTAACCCTTTCGGGAATTTAAACGCATTAAGACGACAGCTAAAAAATATGCAGCGTATACGTTACAGTACTGATAACTGAAGGACTGCCAATCAACAAGAGGTGTAGCCAAAAGTTGCAATACCTCACAATCAACTATTAAATTAATATAATTTGGTTATCCAATGAAAACAAAGTAAATGTCTTATAAAAAACGGAAGCTAGTTATGACTCGGCCTAATATATGTCGTGCTATCAACGTTAACCGTCTGGATTAATTGAAGGCCAGTTTTGTAATGTTTTTGTAAAACTTCGCTGTGGACATTTATACATTATATAAAGTTTAACATTCTGTGGTCAATAAACACTTCTTCTATTCAATAAATTCTTTGAAATCGATAACGCTGTGATAGTGCGTAATGGCACTAATAAACCTGTGCAATTCAAACGTAGTAAAACGCTGGTCTAGATAGAAAAAAATAAAGAGCACTTTAAATAGTTTAAAACAAAGAAATATTTAATAAAATTACTTTTTCACAACGTTTATGCAACGATGACGGAAAATCAATAAACCACTGGAGCGGAACGCGATACTTACCAAATTTCTCGGTGAAAATCCCCGCTTTTTGGTATCTTCGTCCGGAGTAGCGCAAGTGATATTGCCATTTATTGTTTCAGGCATCACGAATGATAAAGAAACGAATGATCGTTTTAGCTGCGGCCCAAAAGCAACGTACGCACACATCTAAGTGGCATTATACTTAATCCTCCTGAAGACGACATGTATACAACGTTAAGGAAACATCTCGTTGAACAATTTTGCAATTCTAAGCAAATGAGTGTGCGAAAACTTTTCCAAAAATTGGAACTGGGGTACAAGAGACTGCCAAAACTTTCTGGTCAAGAAATTAATGACCACATTCTAAAATCAGTTTGTATGTAGAGATCGCTACAAAATATGCGTGCAATTGTTTCCATAAGTATTGAAAAACTTGATAAAAAAGCTGGTATGACGGATAAAATAGCAAAAGTTAATGACCCATCTTAAATTCGCTCTATTGCATCATTGTCATATTAAAGAATTGGCTAAAGGTATAGCGTTGTCGTAAACAAAAGTAATGTCATGCAGACATTCACGCCAAGACTTATGTTGGTGCCATAAGAAAGTCGGGGCTAACAGCAGACAAACTTTCGGGCACAAAATTTTAAATCGACATAGGCGCTGGAAGCCGTGTCATTCCACCTATAACTGCTCAACGTAAATACACATCTATATGCTGCTAATAAATCAATTATTGCAACTTACAAAGAAACAACATGGTTTCTGTATTTTGGACTGAGGCGTAAATTTACTTAGACTTTCATCATCGTGAACGTCTCATAACCCATAACTTGAGTAGATTTTCTGGCAAAGTACTAAAGGCTCCCCGACATTTTCAAACCTAGGCGATTCCCGCGAGAAAACTTAATTTCTCCTAAAAAAGAGTTTCAAATTTTGTGAGATGCACGCATTTGTCGACCTTCATGTAACCCGTGGTTCAGCATATCGTCCGTATGGTAAAAAAGAAGAACAGTGGAGAATGTGCGGCGATTGCAGACCTTTTAAAAGCATTACTGAACCTGCCAGCTATCTACTACCTCAAATCGACGATTTTACTCACGCACTTCGTAGCTGCACGATATTTTCAACAATTAGTTTACGTCGCACATATCATCGCGTGACGAAATGCCTGATAAAGCTTCTAACTCTAGACGATGTTCTGATAGCATCGAAAAATGAAGCAGATCATTGCAAATATTTAAAGAAAGCTTTCGAAAAATGTCGTTGCTGATTTATTATGATGTTTTAAAGCATTATATACCGATAATGTTATCAATTACAATATGTTAGCTCACTGTCAGGAAAGCAATGAGGCATTCAAGAAATGTTTAACTCGACTATTTTCTCTCATATTTAAGACACTGATATTATTCGCCACAAAAATACAGTTGCTATGCAATATCAGTACTATTAAAGCACGACCGTATCTTCGGGAAATAATACTCAAATTGGCGGTTAATTCCATATACAACATTTGTTTCTTTGCTGTGAGAAAAACTACAAAGTTAGACGCGGAAACATTTATTTGATCTTACATGATAAGCGACTCTCGAAAGTGGTCACGATCTTGCATAGCATTTTAGACAGCTGAACAACAACACAATGGTCGGTAATAGTAACATATGAAATTCAGAATTAGCCATTTGAACATATAAATATTATGCATTAGTTTCGATAGAAGAAGACAATTCCTGACGTCACTGTTTAGAAATCACAAGACTACTCGGAAGAACACGTTGAAAAACTAGAGCATAACATACGAAGCCTAACGGAATCATAGAAGGGCCCCACAGGACAATGAAAACAGAGATCAAATGTTATCAGACATAGAGATGGGTTGATAGCTTGCCATTAATATTATCAGATTATCGCAGCTGTACAAAAGAAAATTGGATTAAGTCCGGAAGAAATGGTATACACGATTTATCCATAAGCAACTAACAACTGCCTCTACCGTTTTTATCTGAAACGATGCTATCAAGCGACAACAGCAAGCGTCGTACGAAGGATCATTTCAAATTATTAACCGACATGAGAAATATTTCAAGATTAATGGAAACATTCGAGATGTGAATGACGCTATTAAACGACTAAGACCCGCTTTCACTTCTAGTCAACCTACTTAAGCAAACACTGTTCCTTAAGTCTACACAACGCTTTCGGCTACGAAAGTACGATATAAAATCAATCACAGGAATGGATTATTTCTTGAATTTATAATCAGATAGAATTAAGCAAACATGTAAAATTTGTAAGTGAGTATATTAATAATACACGTTAATTTACTCTTTCTACTATAAAATAAAAAAAATTAATTTACTCTTTGTACTGCAAAATACAAGTTCAATGTATATAACTTTGTAACGGCAGTGTGGTCCATGTCAAATGAAAGGAAAAATTTGATGAAGAGTAAATTTTTGAATGTGTCAATACTCTGCGAGGAAATGTGTTAATAAAAAATGAGTACGATTTGCTTACGATCGGAAGAATGACTACATTTTATCCCATAGAAACCAATTACATATGCAAAATATTAGGAAAGTAAATATTTTTTAATGTTGCGTTGTATGTCCAATGTTTTCTGTTTTCTTTTTGGTTATGCAAGCCGTAGATAGAAATCTTACCAAGATATTACTGGCCCGTACCTGTAGCATGTACGATTTGCCATCCATAAGACCACTGTTTCCTATTCCTTCGCGGAGACAGGTTCTGGTGCTGACTGGTGGGACCAGTCGATTTGCCGTCCACAAGACCACTGTTCCGTATTATTTCGCGGAGACAAGTTCTGGTGGTAACTAGTGGGACCTCTGTTCTTATTGGTTTCAGCGGCCTCTTTTCTCTCGCTGCCTTGTTCATTATCGGTGAACGTATCGTTACATGAAGCTAGATTTAAGGTACTACACTAAGTTTTTCCTAAGCAGTCCTTCGCTAACTTATCGTGTGATTTTAACAAAATGTTGTATCGAAAGAACATTGAGATTATATCAGATTCCTATAGTTATTATTGAACTTAAGATGCCATTATATTGGATGGTTTTGCCATTGTCTTGAGGTTTTGGTCATAAATTAGATAGTAGCATTACATAATATCCCGGATCAGTTCGGTGAGAGTCCGTGGTGCCTTCCGAAGATAAATCCAATCTACAAATTGTAAAAAAAAAACGACAACACTATCTGGGCTCCCTATTTCGTTAGTTTAGAGTAAATTAGTTTGAAGCAGACTATTTTAGCATTTCCTTGCCCTACCAGGCTGGTAAACCACCCTACGTCAATTGGTCGAGAGCGAAAGTCATGACGAGTACAAGCATGCATGTAAATACTTGTAACTAACTCTAAGATTTCTGTTTTTGTTATTAAATATGTTCTATGAGGCAATTCAATGGTTAACACTGAAAAATTATATTATCTTTTCGTTGGAAAAAATCCAAAAAGATAGGAATATTGAATAAAACTGTTACAGCTTAAATGTATCGCTATTTGGCATATCTATCCCGGAATTTTCTTACATACATCACTTTTCTCTCAAGTATTTGCCATATAACCATATCAATATATTTGTATAGAATCTCTTATGTATGTAGTAATACATTCACATAGTTGCAACTGTATTCGATTTGGTCGCACAATTCTTTAGACTACTTATTTATTTATATATATTTTTCATTCTAACTTTCGCTTCTTCTTAAAACTGTATGTGAATGCATTTAAAATATGTGATTTTGATCACTTATCAGAGAATTAAATGTGCCGGCAGTATTTTTGTTTAGTGAGTGCATATCTGCAAAATTTTTTTTAACAATTTTGCAAACATTATTATTGTGAATCAATGAACAGAATATAAAAATAATGATTTGTTTTTGTATGATCTATATTAGCCGGGGGATAATAATTGAAAAAATTTGTATGCAAAATCAGATATTGTAGCCTGAAAACATGATTTCACATCGTTACGATTGTCAGGATCTTAAAAAACCCTAAACTTATAGTTTTTCTTCCTTAAGATTATTTAATATTTAGGGATAAAAGTTTTTTATACCAACGAAGATTGTTGATTTTATTGGCATATCTTCCTAATACTAAATGTTGCCGTAGCTATTTTGTAGCTTCTAATACTTTTTAGACAGTAATTCGTATTGATTTGAACCAAATTAATTTTCATAAGATTGAAATATTAACGTAGAAGTATAATAAGCTAATTAATTGCGTTTTAATAGTTATAACTAACACATTTCACATGGTTTTTCCTAAATATGCTCTTCATTATAAATACAATTTTTCTTTATCAATGTATCTGAATTATAAAAATTCTCTTTCAGTAAACTCGTTTGCACGGATAATAGTACAAGCCTATTATTTCAAACCCTTCGTCCGAGTGCCGCCTACAGCCGAACATCACGTCCCGTCGTCTTAATTAACATTTAATTTTATTGATTTATAATTTAGTTCACACAATGGTAAAACTCAACTTTGGAGATGCTCAATAAATAAACCCGTTACACCTATATACGTGTTATGTATGTTGTATTCTTTCTTTCTATACATACTTTTGAAGGAATCATTCCGATTGGACTGACTGCTTATATCTACTGGCATGTTAATTTAGAATGTATATTGGATTTTTCGACTTTTGGATGGAAAAGAAAGCAGCTATTTCGTTTCAACAGACACAGTTTGCTTCGCAAGCTGTAGTTAAGACACGTTTTTTTAAAGGGAGAAAAACTTCTTTTTTTTGCAGTATTATTCACTTTTTTACTAGCTTTCAAAATTAAAAATTGGATTATTTTAGAAATGATGAATAATGAAAAATGTAACGCGACAATTTCTTAATAGCAAACGTAAATTAGAATGTGTAATTATTTACGTGGTCAATATGCCACCGCTTTTGCCTCAAAGAGGAATATAATCGATGGCCACCTCACTTCTTCGAATGAGAGCCGTTAAACTAGCTCTCGTCAGCTCCAATACTCGCGAAATTCCGGGCCTACACGGAATGTTAGCGATAATTCTAAAATAGTATGCTGCCGCAGTTACCAGAAAGTCAGCTGAGATCAATTTTATTAAAAGAAAATCCAATCCGAGGGATACTTTGAAATTTAGAAGACCTGTGTCATCGTTGAGGCGCTATAGAAGTTAATATTAACAGCACAATTACAACATCCTATGATTTCATCCTTTCCACCATTTCACGCATAAAAGAGTTATTTTGTTTGTAAGTATTATCTACTGAGTTTAAAGAAATGTACAAACATTGTAGGGATTGTATTATATTTTGTAGTATGTTTTTAACGTCGTATTCATTTGCGTTAATTATAAATTGTAAAATATTTATATTCTGAATAAATTTGGACATTCATTTTCGTGATAATACATCATATATTATACATTTTTTTTATGTACATTAATACTTTTCATAGAAAACCACGCATTGGTTCGAAACGTCAACTGCCGTGAATTAGATTAACTTTTTAAAGATTTTGTTATTTTTCAGTTGTTTCCCTCACTAAAACTACAAACTCGACTCCGTATATATACGGAGATGTGTTCAATGGGAGCCCATATGTATGGTCGGATTTAAAAAATAGGCCAATGTGAGCCAAATTTCCTACGGTTGATCGTTATGCTACGTTGTTATATGGACTAATATTCATTATAAGAGATTAAAAATTAAATTTTTTGTAACTATTGGTGTACTCTTTGGAGTGAATCCCAAAAAAATAAAATTTGTGCGTTTCTATAATGATATGGTCCAGTTATTATTGGGTATATTAAGTTTGCATGAACGTACGTAACACCAAAAATCATCTACTTCATTCAAAATGTATACAATTAAGTTTCATATCAAATTACTTTTACCAGCACCATTTCCATCATAACGAAACAAAAGTATCAAAAATTTGACCTTTTTGACCTATAAAGACTTATTTTTTCTTAGAAATCTTATATGGGCTCGATTAGAATAATAGATCCACGTAGTTCCAATTTGGCAAAGTTAATTTTTATGCTAGTTGGATGCAATTTTTTATCACCTAGCGACTTTTCAAAATAAGGTGTTATATGGAGAGTCGTCGCAAAATTACTCATGTATTTGCTATATGGTTGATCCTGCTCCTTCTGAACATTAATGTATTAATTTTGTGTGAACCACAACGTTGTGTCCCTTCTCAAAATATTTGAGATGTGAAATGTTGACCTTGATCAGTACTGGATCAGTAAGTGGAACTGCAAAACGACATATAAAATTTTTGTAGAAGGTAGAAATGATTGATGAAGATATATCTCTGAGGGGAATTGTGGAGTGTAAAACGTTTTGCTTAATGTAAATGGTACGCCCTTTGCATTGGCGAAGTGGGCCAACTACATTTAAGTGTATGTATTTGCAACGACATTTCGGAATGGGAATCTTACTAATAGGAGATTTTTTATGTCTATTCACATTATCTCTTTGACACTTAATGCATCGAGATGACCAAAAATTGATATCTTCGTTCATCTTTGGCCAAAAATAACGTTTTGTGATTAATCTGCGCGTGACTCTTGTTCGTGAATGAGAAATGTTATGTTATTCCTCGAACTCTATTTTTCGCAATGTGCACGGAACGAAAGGCCTTTGGAGTGATTTTTGCTTCAGTTCAATTTTTAAGTTAAGAAATAGGTTATTATATAAATATGTTATTTGCAGGTTGATTTACTCTAAGGGGCTGAGGGCGTTAAACTCGCAAGTAAGCGATAAAGAGTCTGCTACTACGTTGGCTTCACCTCTGACATATTGTATATCTGAAGTGAATTGAACGATAAATTGTGAATAACCTGCTGGCGTACGGCTTCTTTCTGTCTTGAATTCAAGTGCAGTTGTAAGTGGTTTGTGATCGCTATAGACTGTAAATTCTCGTCCCTCTAAGAAATAACGAAAATGGTTGATGCAAGCAAAGACGGCCAAACGCTCTCTGTGGAATGTACTCTCTTTTGAACAGAAAGTTAAGGGTTCTGTTTTACCGTTAGAAAATTGATGAAAGGCACCGCCAATAGCAGCAGATGAAGCGTCGACCGTAAGTGAAAGCTTAGCTTCGCTGTTGAAGTGGACTAACATAATTTGATCAGAAAATCTCTTATTATACCCACCGCTGTAAGATATAAGTAAGGACCATCCTAACAAAAGTATAAATTCACGAACCACCCTAATAAATAAAATAAACAAACAAAGTTTCATAAACAATGAGCCTCATACGAACTCATTGTGAACACTTCGCGATCTCTTATTGCAACCTACTATAAACATAAGTGCTGACTGTCGATAAATTGGATAACTCAAAGGTTTCCTATAAGGTAATCTGTTAAGCAAAAGTTAGTTCATTACTAGACAGCAATAAGTATAACAGCTTTAAGTTCCGCAAAATAAATGTTGTTAAATAAAATAAAATAAATTTTATTCAATAAAGTAAAATCCTAAACCCAAAACATATTTAAAAACTGATTTCACTTATATGCTCACAAAATGTTTTTTTCCAAAATATATGTAATACCCAAAGAGAAGTTTCAGAGACCCTATAAAGTATGTATATTCTTGATCAGCGTGAAATTCCGAGTTCATTTAGTCATACCCGTCCCTCTGTGTGTACGTGTGTCTGTGTGTCTATGTGGTGTGTGTTGTTGGCACTCTCTTGGTCGGAAAAATAAAGATGTCAACTTTAAAGTTGGTGGAAACATTCGGAGGTTTTTGCACGCAGGTTGGTATTGAAAATGGATCAAATTGGTCACAGCGGAAGCACGCAATGGAGGCTAAACTGAACGCATCTCAGTTTTTTTAACAAAAATTTTTGGATTTTTACTCGTTACTTGGAAATTTTTAAAGTTAAAACCATGAAATTTTCATCATTTACTTTACGAAACAGTCTACTCTTTACGTAAAAAAATGCAGACAATGGTCCATGGCTACACAAAGTTGCAAGTAACTATATTTTTAACTTTTTTGAGGTTTTATGCTTATTTATCATAAGGCAACCAAGACAGAATGTTTAAAACTATTTTGTATCTGTCTAAAAATGGGTTAATTTTAAAATGAATATGGTAGATACAGCAAATAATTTTTTCTTAATAATATCGGCGATATGAGTATCAAATGAAAGAACTTGGAGAGTAGAATGCAAAACGCTAAGTGGTGGATGTGCGAGATACGGCCCCGCCGAATATAACTTTATTAATTTTTTTTTTATTACTTATGCGTTTTTTTTGTAGATGTCTGTAGCGAATATTTTTATATTATGTATCTCTATTCTTCCATATTATATATATTTATCCCGTATTTTTTATTTAAGCTTGTTTTTTCTCTTCTTCTCCTATTATTTTCCTTTAAAAAAAAAAAGAAGGTTAACATGTAGATATAGTTAGCAGATAGATAGTGCTGATCAATCCAAACACATAAATTTGGATTGAGACCATTTTTTTCTCTTTGTTTTTTTTATTTTTCCTTGCAAGCAAGCACTTGTAAGTTAAAAGAAAGCGCAAAGGTGGATTAGTTTGTAGTGTATAGATATGTTTTAATCATATTTGTTTTTATATATACATACATCTGTAGTTTATATATACATCTCTTTTTGTATAGTTTTCCTTTTCTTGAAATTTTTTTAATTTAAGTGAAAATTAAATAACTTTTCATATAAAGAAAAAATTTCCTTTCCTTACCGTTATAAAATAAAATTAATAAAAAATGATTTCTTTATGGTTATTGGTGGTTTTTACGGTTATGGGTTGCTTTGTGGCTGTTGATTTTTTTGTTTAAAACACTTCGTTTTATTTTTAAATTCATGCACGGCTCTTTGTTGATTGTTCCATTTTGGTGGTTCCACGGCTTGGAACAAATTCTTTTATTATTACACGAAAAATATTTATGTTTCTATTTATACTGTTTGGTTCGGCTTCAAGGACCAATAACCGAACTTGTTAACAATCACTTTCTTTGAATTTCAATGGCTTTCTTTCTTTGGATAAATATTTACAGGGTTTTTTTGTTTTATTGATTTATTTGTTTTGAATTACTTATTATTTCACACGCACTCCTACATAGATTTTGTCCACCAATGTTTTGTCCACAAATGTTTTTTTCATTTTAAAGTATTTATTATTAATTCACATGAACTACTTATATATTGTTCTTATTATTTTCTATACCGGCGCGATTTTCTTTATGTTTTCTTTTTTTTTTTTCATTTTGTTAGCGCGTTGGCACTTTGGGATAGTTTAATTTTCTCCAGTTATTTAAAATTATTGGGAAACATTTTTGGTTGAATTTACTTATTTGCGTTTATGTTTTCCGAATAATCTACGCTTATTGAGACTTTCATTTTGCCAAATAATTTCCGTTTATTTTAGCGGTCCTTTACTGGTTACGCCAGTTATGGGTTTTACTTTCTGGGTTTCCAAAAAAATATAAGTAACTAACTTTTTTCTTATTTTCTACTTTACATTATGCCTTTTATGTTTTATTTATAATTATCTTAGTCAGCAATTGCTCATGAGAACAATCCCGACATTCTATCTTGTAAACCATCATCTGAAGAAATATGCTTACAAAGTTCTTTTCGTGGGGACTCTAGTGTACAGGTGTTTTGTTATTTGTCGCGATCGTTTTGGCGGTGCGCCGACGACAAATTTCCAAAATTGACTGTGGCCGTGACATGCAATGACAATTGATACCTTCCATAACGCATTTGATAAACAAAATAAATTTAGTCTTTAATCGATGGCGGCGTCGTCATGTCTGTTTTATCTCTTTTCAAATTTTCCAGTTTCAAAAATGCTTCGGTTTACTTTTAACAGCGGTCAACGTCTGCTTTAGAATTACGGAAAGAACTGCGAAGATTTCTAAATCAATCATAAGCGCAGATTTTTTAATAACATTTTAAAGGTTCGTTTAACCTCCTTAGAACATTAATTCACGTCCATTATTCTTGATTGAGAGTCGCTGCAGGAACTTATTGAACGAAAACTTTCCCTTAATTATTGATCCCAATAGTATGTAACCTGTTAAGCATTCAACAGTCCATAGTCTTATTGCAAGAGGACCATTTCCTCTCGGATTGCCGTCTTTGCGGCGACTTCAGACGCCTAAGTACTCGAAAGACATTTTTTGTCACAAATGTATGATACTAACGTGAGTATAAGAAATAACAGGATATTTTCCAAATTAGATCTTATTAAAGCCAATTCGCAAATACCAATTGTTAGGATTCCATTGAAATGTATTTGAATGTAGTTAATGTAATTTTTTGTCCAATGTAGTATTAATATAGTTTACCAATTAAACAATCTTTTTTGTAAATATTGGTCAAGCAATGTATTGTTGTCAAACTTATTTCGTGCAGAGTTGCACTTTTATTGATGTGATTGTTTAAAATCATTAATTTTGTAATAAACTACATTTATGCTCGTTTTGCACTATATAATTTTTTTTTTTGTAGTATATAAGAACTGACTTCATTGTAATAAATATTAGAAAATTACAAAATTTTATACATTTCTCATTGCCATTTGGGCATTTGTGGTTCAAGTGCCAGAATATTGTTTCTTAAATCCTTGGTAGTTAGCATTGGTGAATGTGCCTGTCCTACACAATCAACTGAGCATAAAGTTAATTTTCTTAAATTCGATTGAGAATTAACATTCGGTAACGCTTACGTGATTTTCTGGTCCTCGGCCACTAATTCGGATAGTTTTGGTTCACATTTCCACTTCCTGCTTGACATCATGGCTTCGGTTGACGATCTGGTAAAGCAGCACCACGAAAATGCGACAATATTGCGAAGGGCCATTATTGATTGCAAGAAGGCTTCACGAGATCACAAGACGTTTGAATATGTTCAGAAGAAGCAAAAGCACATCGATAATCTTTAGGGATTCATTTGAAAGTGTGATAATGCCACCAGGAGGCATCCAAATGCGAAATACACTCGTATTTTCTTGAGAACGTTCACGGTCTCCTACTTGAGAAACTCGCTGAAGTACTTGAGCATATAAAAATAATCATAAAGACGCTTCAAACCTGTGATACTCAGGAAGCAGCCTTAGCCGAAACTATTCTTGGCACTATAGGTTCTGCAAGCGGGAGAACTATTTGAAGTGAAACAGTTGCAAGACCTGTTTTTGAAATAAAACGCCATTATCAGGTGCGCAAAAAATTTGACACCTAAAGGCAGTTTAAGCGCTGAAGAGAAAAGACTTGTTCGTTACTTGCTGATTAAAGAAGAAGGTCTTGTTTTCGCCTGGGGATATTAAAGGTGCGCTACAGCAATCAGCGACTATTGATAAATGCCATTATTGAAATCCTGGTCGCACAACAAAAGAACCTGGCTAAACTACTCTCAGATGCATTTTTGAAACCAATTCATGCCACGACGGAGGAGCCCCATTTGGCCTTACATCTTGATGCACATTTTCTGGTCTGGTGGCCGTTTTGTTTACCCATTTCAAATGAAATGGCTAATTTTGACTTTTGTCAAAATATAAGATAGTTGCCCTTATTTTGCTAGCCAAAAACGACGTTATGTAAGTGGACGTTGCTCAATGGTAACTTCTTCTCTCTCGAGAGAGACACCAGGACGGGATTTTCAGGAATCGACATGTGGGTTATGCTCTTGGCTTTCTGCATGCGTTCAATGAGCGCATGTTCATGCTAGTCCGTTACAGAAATTGTTAGATCGTCTCTTTTTCTTATTCGTTTGGACCGCTTTCGCCAGGTACTTTCTCCTCTCTCTCTTCACTGGCTGACTGCCTATCCTTCTTGGACGAGTCGCTCAACGCATTAATGATTATCGGCACTAGTCTAAGAGACTTATGGTGAGCAATACGGTAGCAGAGGCAATCGTGCAAATTCACCGTAGATAAATTTTAAATTTTTTAAATTAAACCAATCAGTATAAAAAACTCACCGCAACCGAGTTGCACCCATTTACCTCCTCTTAGTCCGGTTATAATTAGAGCACTATCAGCAAGTGTCGGCTAGACCTTACTTTGAGGCCTTCGTCTGTGTACAGCGTAGGGCTTAGATGCTTACGAAAAATGATAATGTGCCTAAAATTCCCGATTATCTTGTAAAATTGGCACAAAGCCTTTATCAACGCAGAGCCGCTGCCTATCTCACGTGCACAATGCCCTACATCATATATCGTGTGATAACTGTAATTGCAGTTATATTGGAATATAAGGAAAGCCATTTTAGTGCCAAATTGCAAACAGCGCGTCCTTTCTGCTATACAAATCTGCTATATATACGCGGCCTATCCCTATTGTCTTTAGATTTTTTGATAGGCTCTTCCCCGGACTCAGAAACTACATTACCCCCGCGTATTTTGGGGTTACGCGTAAGCTCACCCAAGGCCAACGAATTCTCCGCGGTTGACATAGTCGCATCCGACCTACTTCCTTGACAACGGTTGTCATTCTCGGCAATTCTGAATATAGACAGTTCCGTCGGATTGACGGAACCCCCTTTACGTTCTTTCCGGTCTTTGCCCTACATTTAAGCAATAAGGTCTACCTCTTTACTGCAGATAAATCGAAATCGTTCGTGTGTTGGTAAGGCATATTTTATATATATAAAATATATAATAAAATACTACGCGGATCACCAATCTAATTTACTAGGATGCGTACGTCAGCAAATTGCACACACCGGCTTGCACTACGCCATCAAGCAGCAAATAGTACGATGACGATTTGTGATTCTGCTCAACGCTTCTAAGAAAAATTTAGCCCCATAAAGGTTTATGCATTTGCTCAAGACCAATTTAAAGCTGGTAATCCTGGAAACTGTCGCATTTACCAACGTCACATTGGGCAATGCGGTCAGTTAATTGAAAGAAATCGCCGTTGACAACGATAAAATTGCCAGAGTTACTACTTTATGAGCACTACAGTCAACTCATTTTCTCTTGATAAGAATGTATGAAAACACTGCATTTCTAAAGCTCTATTTATATAAATTGCTAATCACATTTATAACAGTACAATTATTAGGACAACTTGTTGGGTCTTGAAAAACCAAAACCACACAGCAATAATGTTAACAGAATTGCAGAAATCACTGAAAACCTGTAATATGATCGCACCTTAACAAAACATGACAAACCACTTGCAATTTGCCAATTACATAACTGTCACTATTGCACCGCTAAAACGAAATATGCAGAAAAAATTGTATTTATCAGTTATGCACATTATAATTATTTTTGCTCACTGCGCACAGTAAAATTACACACCCATTCAATCCAAAACTCATACAACGACGCTATCAATTTATTAAGCGCTATGATTTCCAATAGACATTCTACTTAATTCATATTTGTGCTCTAAACACAGGGAGTTTCAACGTTCGACTTTTATTTCAAAGTCCCGTATTTAAAGTCGTCATTCTGCGATTCTTCTCGCTTCTGCTTTAATATTTCCAGGCATAATACCTTGTCGAGTCCAAAAAAAAATTTCTGATTTATTTTTTTTATTTTCTAAATTCATGGTACCTTAACAAAAAGCTACTTATTTTTATGCTCACGCAAAAATTGAAAAAGGAAAGAAAGCATAATATAATTACTTTCTTTGAACGCTCAAATAAGATCCGTTAAAATGACGAAGAGAATATTTACACATATAATTTATAACTCACGATAACGTACAATTTTCTTTAAGCACTCAACATAAGATGACCGTGGGATGTTGATGAACCGATAGCGGTTCCATGCCGTTGCTTATGAAAAGGTTGAATAAAATGATGATGAACTTTGGTGAGAACAACTGGAGATTAAATTAAATGCTATCAAAAGCAGTTGCACAAAATTCATAGGGAAAATCACAATATTTAATAAATATCCGTTCGCAAGAATAGTAATACAAATATTGGCACTGATGCAGGGATATATGTATCGTATTTTGATTAATTATTTTAATTGAACGTACTCGATCGGATTTGTTTTAACAGAGTATATTTGATGCTTGATTTATTTTTGGTGTTGCTGTTTACTTCATCACCCATTCAAATCACCTTAAACCGCTTTTAAGATTGATTGCGCACTATCCAGGTTTATCTTATTAAAAACCATTTACCCAAATTCAGCTTGAATAAATTCTTTTTCGAGTCATTAGCATTGTTAGGCTTTTCTTTACTACTCTATATTGACAAGCACTTGAAACCATTGAACGCTGCTTTTATAAGATGAGGCAACTGCATAATTTTATGGTTTTGTTTTATCCAAATTTCTATTCCTTATTACTTAAGTGGTTTGTTACTTGGTACAGATGGGTCACAGCGATAACATTTGCTTAGAAAATAATTGTACGATTCCTTTTCGTTAACTGACAAATTATGAATGCCATTGAAGACGATCTCAAAATTAATTTTCGTCGAAAATTAAACTTAATTTTGTTTTCTTTTCTCAAAGTTGGTTAAAACTTTTTTTACTAACGATAACGTTAAGAGCAGAATATAATTGAAAAAAATCCAGCGAAACACATATTCGATATTTTCAAATCGTGTTATATCAAAACAGTTTCATAGTATTCGCAAACTTTGTATCGAAACCGTGTTTGACAAGCACGTTAAACGTGGCACAACTCTCAATGATAAGTGTCAAACTTTAGAAAAAATCTTAACAAAGAAGTATTATAGCCAAAGAACTTGTAACGTTTATCGAGAATCTACTCTTCAAATTGCTGTTATCTTAAACTATCGAGAACCTATCGCATGTTACCGGCCTGGCTCGTCGGATGGGATGGGTGAGAAAGATCTTATCTAGGTTCAGGATTAATTTTTGTTACTAATGCTTCATTAATTTATCTAACATGCTCACATTAAATTTGAAAAAAAAACTATACGGAAGAAACTAAAAAAAAAGAATTCATAATTGTGCTCTACCCATTCTGCCTATCCCTCGACCCTCAGTCACTCCCCCCTCCCCCAGGAAGTCTCACCAGTTTTCAGACATTTCAATAATAATACATATTTTTTTTTTTTTTTAAAAGAAAATTAGGTAAAATCACAAAAAAAAAAAATCGTATTTAGCTAAGATAAGATATAAATTCACAAAAATTTCTTTTCTCTTTTTTTTTTTTTTTTAATTCAAAAAAAAATCATGACATTTGTTTTCAAGGATTAATTAGAATAATAATAAAGTTAGCTTACCCAAATGCACCAACGTCGCATCGCCGCTGCTACATTATTTTTCTTTTACAGACAACAACAGATTATAAATTTTCAATTTTATGTTTAATATAATGGAAAAAAAGGGATAATGCATAAAAAAAATGATACAATAGAAAAAAAAATGAAACACGAAACCGCCTGGACCCGCTGGACCGAATTGGAATTATTCAGATTATTTTTCCTCTTTCGATTTATACCGCACACAACAATTTTTCCGCGAGAAGTTCCGGATAATTCTGCAAGCAGTTTCATTCACACAATATAATCCAACGTTTAACACAATCTTCCGGAAGACGACGTTACAAAATTATTATTCAAGGAAAGTTTGTTTTGCTGCAGCGATGTTTAATATTTGCACCAAACGTTTCGTATTTTTCACCAGTTTTCAAAAGTATTTTCTTTTCACAAAAAAACTTGCAAGGATGTTTTCTCTTTATGAAGGTTCAAAGCAACCCAAAAATCAAAGATCTCCAATACCAAAAAAAATTGGTAAATCACAACTTAGTTAGATATCACATCCCACGAGTTCTTAGCTGACCGTTCCAAAAAAAACATTTTTCCCCGAATTTTCAGTTTGTTTTCTCTTTCATTAAATTTTTTTTTCACAATAGCCAGATGAAATGCAAATTCGTTTTCAAACAACTTTTATATAAATTTTTCCTTTTTACTTTTTTTTTTTGTTCAAATTAAAATCCCAACTGCTCGAAAAAACCTTTTTCTTCCCCTTTTATACCTTTTTTCCCCCATTTTTTCATTTGACAAATAAAGCCTTTTCCTTTTATTTATTTAGATTTTTTTTTTATCCCTACAGTGCCCATTACAAACTAATCTATAAGATTAGTTATTTATACTTATTAAATTTAATTATTTATACATATTACACTCTTGCAAACAACACAATTCTAATATATATGTATATTCTGGGATATATTGCACCTGGCATAAGGTAGTATTCAATATCTATATATATTGTAACATCTTCGTTCTTGTCCCCTGAACCATTAAGGGGACACCAAGTAACACACTCAAGTAGGAGCAACAGTATCTGCCTATGAAATTAGCGTATGTATACACTGTTTGGATTGAGAATGATGGTCTTTATTAAGAAACTAAGGTTTTACACATATATTTTTTATTTACTAAAATCTAATGGAAGGATTGGTAACCAAATCTAAAGAAGCACAGAAATGCGATTTTACAAACATTGAAGTGTAAATATCGGTTATTATTGTTAAATAGGTTCTAGAATATCGTCAAAAGCGGTGGTTCATATTACTTTGTTTACTATTTTATTTATTGTGGTAGTTTATTATGTTTTGAGGTTTATTTGTGTGTATTCTTGGGTGTCGACAACAATATGTTGTACATCTACATTGTACTAATCTGTTTAAGGAAACAAATTTTGTATATAAAAATAATTATTTTGTATAAAATTAAGAAAACGAAAATGGCATATGAAATCTCATTTCTTTCAATAAAATCATTATATCTTCACGATCCATCTATTCGAGAAGGCGCATTTTATTTCAAAAGGGCATCAAATATCAAATATTTAGAAAAAGATAAAGTTTCTGGGATACGTTCACCTTTTCCTATTTTCTACAAAATCGCTTAGAAAGAACATAATTATTCTTTCTTCAATTATTTTATACGCCCTTTAAAAAAGTTTCTTTTCAAACTGTTGCCATTTCCTTGTGTCTCCCATATGTCTTGTGACATCTCTGCGATACTTCTCAGAATAAGTCTATTAAATATTTTGACTATAAAAGAGAAAGGAATTAAATTATTTTTGGTTTGTAAATTTATTTTAACGAATTTTCTCGATTCCTTTTTATTTATTTAAACAGTATGTTTGGATTGTTATATTTTCCCTTTGGGGGATAATAACTGTTGTTACATTCCTTGCTTTATCCCTACTTGTCTTCTTGTCTACTTGTTTTGCATAAAGTGAAAATTAAATATTCAATAAAAAAATTTTTTTTTCACATGTTTTGTTATTCAAAATTCGCGTAAAAACTGATATACAAACTCAAGAATTATTGCATTACTTGATTGGCGCAATGTTAAAAAATCAACAAATCAAAATCAATCAATCAAAAATCAAATCATTTCGTCGGCGTAAATATTATTACCCTTTCTATTCAAAATTATCTAAATTTTGTTATTAGACTGTGCCGTTGCACGTCTTCAATCGTTGCACGGATATTGGTGGATTTCCTTGATTCTGTTGAAAGACTGCTTGTGTTAACAAACAGTGCAAAATCGACAGTCGACCGTTGTTAAAAACTGGGAAGGCATTAATATACTTAGTGTGAAGCCCATAATATTTGAGTGAATTATAACTGCACGCATTAGTTAGACTAATAAATCAATTGGTTTTCTTTACCAACCAGTACTTCTCAAAAGCAGATCAATCGCTAAAAATTTGTTTGAATTCACTTTTAAGAATTAAACTACCTATATTTTACTGCGTAGCAAAGGTACTTAAATCTTATGATTAAATATTAATGGAATTTGAACTACAACATCAAATATCGAATTCCAAAGAAACGACAACTCTGGCTATCCATGTTCTTATGAGTAGCACAGGAATATAAACGAATACTCACTGGTAATCACTTATGTTTGGAGATTATTTGGTTTGGGGAAGCTTCCCATGGTAACGTCTTCTTATTAGATATGCAGTGAACAAAATTTCAGAAATATGTAAAACAGAATATACAGAAGCCACAGTGTAGTAGCGATGTCTTTAATATTCTTCCTGTAATGGGGCCGCCACTTGATTCTTTGACGCATTTTGCAGAGTAGGCAAATGGTGATTTATAGGTCTGGATTTCAGTGTTTCGGCAAAAAAACTGCAATGCTAGAACTGCTAATTTCTCTAACTCTTCCACACTAGTGTATAAAGTTGTCATTGACGAAAATATAATGACATCGTTTGAATCGCTTTAGTTGTAAGAGATTCCTGTTTGTGTAGACAATCAGGAGAAATTATTACTATTCCGTTGGTATTGGCCATGTGATATACTGACCGCGTATGAGAACGCAGATGTATACGTTGCTTAATCATTTTGTAGACGTTAATGATTGACCATGATGACCATTTATTCGCTTTAAAAAGTGGTCTTTGTATATTCTTTACATGGCGATTCTGGTCTACATGACAACCACTATATATCATCCTACGGAAACCAACCTTTCCCACTACGTTTTAACCTTAGGAGGGAATATTGCAAACATATAACCATGGCAGAAGCCGAAAGAGAGTAACGTGCTTAGAACACTAAATGAAACAGCCCATGCACTGGCACACATCAGAAAATTATTGACTCGAAGTAGACACACTCGAAAAGCGGTGCGAAGATAGAAATGCTAGATATTACCATTTTCAAAATTACGGTTTAACAATTTATATTGATGGTAGTTGTATGACGGTATATGTACTCTTAGCCAGAACCTCATATGTGTAACTTAGAAAACATCCAAGTTTTAAGACGTATATTTAAAAAAAAAAAAGAATAACTACCACTGTTTTGAATGATAGATCTTAACAATATAGAAAACGTAGTGTATGTAAGAAAGTAACACATACATATATTCATATTAATAGTAATAGCATGCACATTTCAAAGAATAACCAAACAAATTAAAACCTATGTACGCTAACAAATAATTACAACCACAAGACAAAATGTTTAAAACAGGCGTCTCACGTACCATCCCAGATCTGCACGATATAAAAACTACACAATGATATTATACTTAACATCGAAAAATGTCCAAACCGAAACTAACATTTTTTTGACACCGGAGCAAACATAAGCGTATGCAAAACAAATATGTAAGAGGATTACACACAAGGTTCTGGACATACCAATTTAACGTGAATTACTAGCGAACACATTCAAAGCTTAGGAACAACCAACTGAAAAATAGATTTGGAAAATGGTACAACAAAAGCATAGACGTAACTTGTAAACTAAGATTGAGCGCTACAAGTAGATGGAATCATAGGAAGAGATTTTCGCACAAACACGCATGCAACATCAACTATGAGAATTTTTCCTTAATAATTAACACAGCTGATGAATAAATCCACCTCCCTTGAAAACTTGATAATGAATAGAGACGGACAAAAACATATCAAAATAATGAACACATTGAAAGATAACAGTACAACATTTACATATCAACATCGGGCCCCATGACAAATACATTATTATACAAAACACTGACATCCAAGACCAACATAACGAACAACGCCTCCAAATCATATTAAAATCCTTAAAATTAGACACCCTTGAAACAGGAACTCACAAAAATATTCAAAAAGTACCAAACATTTTCCCACTTGACAAATAAACCACTCACAGCTAACAATTTTGTACACAAATTTTACGCACACACGATACAGTACCAGTTTACACAAAAAACCACAAACTATCCCATTCACAAACCGACTCCATTCATACTATTAAAACAAAAGATAATAGATCCTTCAGTTAGCCCATACAATCGACCACTTCTACTTGTATCTCTAAAAAATCAAAGCGGCATAAAAAAATAGACAAATAGTACTATTGTACAGAAAACAAAGCGAAAAAATTGTCGCTGGCAAATTCCCTCTTACAAGATTAGAGGACGTCTTAGAGAGACTAAAAAGGGCAAAATATTTTTTCAACCTTGATATCACAAGTTCATTTCGTCAAATTGAACTTAATAAAAGTCAAAAACTTTAATCGCTTTTTTAATACTCAACGGGCTTTCACTTTAGACTCAAAATTTCTAACAACAGTTTTCAAAAACTGCTAACTACAGCATAATCTGGTCTAGATGCTCCAGCGCTTCTGTACGTAGACGACATTGTAATTCATGGATGGAGTTTTAAACATCGCAGTAGGAATTTTATAAAAATATCAGAGAGATTAAGGACGTAAAGTCTAAAATTAAATCCCGAAAAATGCAACTTTTTACAACCTAAACTAACCTACTTAAGACGACTCGTAACTTCCCAGGGCACAACACCAGATCCCATAAAATGTGACGCAGTAAAAAATTATCCCAACCTAAGAATGAAGTACAAAATATGTTGCATTCTATAATTACTATAAAAATTCATAAAAATCTTTGCTACTATTCCGCAATCTTTAAATGATTTTTTTAAAAAAGCCAAAGACTTCAACCGGGTAGATATACGTCAATAAGCCTTTTTAGAAACAAACTCAAACGAAGCAAAATGGGTGGAAAAGGGTAATTCAGAATAAAACAACCTCAATCAATTGGATGGTGAACTAGGAGATCTAATTTTGATGAAGAAACATAACATAAAATATATTTGACTATGTCATCATATGTAAATAAGAAATTTTTGTTCAACTATTTAAATTTTTGAGAAAGCACATTTTTCTTGTTGTTTATTTATCTGCGTATTGTGATCCATTCTATGTTCACTAGTATCGTGAAAGTTGCTTTATTGCTTTGTATAAATTGCAGTTTCTCCCTGTTTCTGACACATTGCCCGTGCTTCCCCTTCTCATTTTGCTTGCTTGTATTGTGATGATTTGTGGAGCCGTAGATGAGTACACCCGACCATGCTTTGCTGCTTGTGGAAGAAGATGCTTAAAAAGAAACGAGTAACTGTCCCCTGTGTCCAATGTGGCAAGCGCTATCATATGGATTGTGCCAAGATTCCTCAATAGGAGTATCCTTTAGCTGCTCGTATTGTTTAGACGGTTCACGGGAGACATTCCTGCTTTAGCCGCTTCAGCTGGCGGTCGACCAACTCACTCGGAACTTCAACATAAGGTTTCAATAGTCCTGTAATAGTGTTGTCGAGAAGGACACTGTAGAAGTCAAACTCGAGAAGAAGATTAATTCACGCATTAACGACTTGCAATCGGCCATAAAAGTGAAAGAGCATGAGCTGAAATAAAAAACAGTCTTTGGAGATAAAACAGGACCAATTTTCTTGACATTATAGTCGTACTAATATTAGTATATCTGACTTTCTGGTTCAACTTGTGAATCTCCCCGTGCACGTAATTAAAATCGCGGGTTGGCTTAATGTAAACATCCTGAATACGAGTGTTAACTATTGCACTTACCTAAATAAGAAGAATGATATATTGATGAAATTTAATAGCGTGGTTGTGAGCAATGTGTTATGGAGAAACTATATTACCATGCGTATGATGATTCCTTCGCACATTATTGCTGGTGAGATACGCTCCCGAACCTATATCAAAGATCATCCACCGCCTCTTTAGATAAAGGTAAACTCTTTATGCAAGAAGATGAAGAATAATAGTAAAATTATCAAATTCAAGATCCTCAAGAAAGATTCGAAAGACTCTTTTGTTAAATTAATTGTAGTTGGATTGCCTATGTACGGGATGGCGTTGGTAGAACAACATTTAAGTGAATTTTGCAATGCATACGGATTTATTATCTTCATCAATTTAAGTAAGTTAACCTAATTTTGTGACTTTCTTGTAATAATCCTAGCATTACACATACTATATTGTTATACGAAATCTTTGTAATAATCACCTTGCTCTGTTGTAACTCATACCTTAATGCCGCTACGCACGAATCTTGGGCGAATTGCCAGCAACATATTCTTTGCGAACTAGCTCAAATATGTGCTATGGTCTTAGTCTTAACGTTGCACATCTGAACTGCCAGAGCATTAGTCCTTCTGCCAAGTCTATGAAATTCGATGAACTTGGTAATGGGAGTCACCCTATATATCTCGTCTAAACGTTACTGTAGGATAGTTTTTTGAGTTATGAAGGAAGCGATCTGTGAATGTCATTTCGATGAACTGAATCTGAAGGGTAATAAATTGCTAGTTGGTGTTGTCTATTTGCCCAGACGAAATATATACAGTTGCAAAGGAATGCATATTTACTAGCTTGTCATATGCCCCAATATTGTAACAACCGGAGAATTTAATTCCGACTTATTTTACCGGGTGAAGCCTTTAAGGTATTAGCCACGGGCTCCAGAAATAGTCTATGTTGTAGACATAACTGTTTATCGGTTCGTGTTAATATTGAGCAAAATTCGACTTCACCTATAAATAAGCTTTCTTATAAGTAAGAATCTCATTTCTGCATAATTATCTAAAGCTGTTGCTCATGGTTCCTCGCATAATATGTTAATCTGACTAACGGTTTCTGTCAACGTCATCAGAGTTGGAAATGCAGTCTACTAAAAAATTTTAGTAAGGCTAATATTTACGCAATCATTAGATATTTACGGGGAGCCGATTTCAGTCCAATATATTTTTCAAATTGCGGGGACTTTCGATTTGACTTTCTAACCAGTGCATTGCATAAAATCCTGCATCTTACTTCCGGCCTAAATATTCGTTTAGTAATGGTACTCTTCACTGGGTCCATTCACGTATATACAATATCTTCGGTTCCTTGATACTATTCAATGGCGAATCTATGGTTAGTCGTGTAATAGGGTAAAGTATGTAATCACAAACGGGATTAATCAAACATATGCTAATTCTTTGGAAATGCTAACTCTAAGCAAATGTGATATATGCTCCCTAAAAGAGATGTATTGGGAGGTAATAGGGATGATCCTAATGAGATAGATGGAAACCCTATTGATGCAAAATTAATTAAATAAGCGCGAGTTACCACCATTTTTGAATTATGTTAGTGATAGAGATCACTCTTCTTCATTTCAGAAAGTGGATGAAGACGTTCTTTTTCGTAATGTTCGAAAAAAAACATTCAAAGTCAAATCAATTCTCCACGTGTGCAATCTAAATCTATACATCTGCCTTTAAAAGTTAAACATACCATTACGCATTCCATTCTCATGACGCATGTTAACTGGTGTATTCAAGTCTTTTCTGGTTGCCCAAGGTATAACCTAAATACATTTCAAACTATCGTTAACCATATATCACATTTTGTTTATAGCGTCAAACTTAGAGACATTTTTTTCCTCTTTCGTTCATGCTTTCTTAAAATTTCCTTTCCCGATTATGTAAGATTCAGGTTGCCAATCTACCTCTACAAAATCATTTAGACTCGTTTTAGTTGAACGATTACACTTCTGTAGATCGAATATAAACGCTCTCATATTAATACCACGTTTGTGTAACTCACCAGCCGAACGATTTTTTACTGGTCACGATGCTAGTTATTGAAATGCCTTGCCGGTGGGTCTGAAATCCCTCGATGATTTTTTGAATACGTTTAGAAGAAATTTTACCGCATTGTTAAACTCATAATGTATGTTTTGTTGCTGGTAGGAATTGACGATAATGAAGTTTATGAAGCAAGATCACTACATTCTAGCTGACTTTTGTTTACACTTTTGTTATAGTTTCTTTTTGCATATGAAATGTATTTGTGTAAATAAGTAATAGGCCTACGGCTTTATTGTCACTTAATAAATGAATAAATGAGACGAAATACAAGAAAGAGGAATATGTGAATGCAGTCTACCGAAAGAGAACAACGCTATTGAGTATTTTGTATGGACATTTATCGTTTTGTAAAGATTGCGATGCTTCAACTAAAACTTAGAAGTAAAAGACAAGATAATAGAGTAAATATAGTCCGAGTGTAAATAATTCCAACATATTATCAGGGGTAAGCTTTGCAAACACAGTAAAAGAAAAAATCATATCAGATTGACTTTAATTATGTAATTCATTTATGGGTAAACTAAAAAATATGTTATTAAATTTAACTACACAAATTATTAACTTACAAGGCCACCTACAAATTCAAGTGTGGACACTCTTCCCTCTTTATTAATCTTAAGATCCTCTAGTTATCAGAATAACATAAGTATAAATGTAACATAATCAAATCCAAAGCATAAATTACATTCTGATAAGGAAGGACCGATTAGGCGCATTGAGAGGAGTTGACTGCCATACTCTTCAAAGACTGCATTACACGTGTGCTATGAAAATTACATAATAAATTCTTTAGAATATCTCGAGACCAGTATTATTAAAAAATCAATGCGAACAGAGATATAGACATAATCGCTGTTTACTATACGGCAGGAAATAATTACAATTGCATCAAACTTGATTTAGTTGCGACATTTGATTCCTTAAGGATGCAAGACTAAATAATTACTACATCCTCGCCAGAAATCTGAACTGTAAACATTGCGAAACATTGGACTACTGAAAATAAGAAATGAAATTCCCTAAGATCAATAGTCTACGATGGCAATCAAAACTCGTTATAAATTAACGCAACATCGATATACGAAAATGCTGTTTTTTAATTCTTCAAACCTCAACCCATTCTTAAGTACGGTTTCCGAAAGATGAATTGGAATAATTTCAAATCATGCATTACTAGGAAAATTAAAAATACACTCAGAATTGTAAGCAATAAAAATTTATCAAATAAATTGATTGATTGATACATCAAAAAATTAAATAGCTTAATTATCTGTAGGAATATTCGCACCGACATTTGACACCTCTAAGGTTTTCGAAAATTTGTACCACAATCAATAGATGAGAAAAATAATTTCGAAAGGAAGCAGAAATTTAATGAACAAATTGCACCTAACAGCATTAATGAGACACGAACAGAGAGTTTTTTTTATTACTTTAGATCAACTTATTGAGATGGTCCAGCATTTAAAAGGTAAACTTTCATTCGGGTTTGATTCCATCCTTAATATAGTCCTAAATAAATTACGACTGCTGCTAATATCAGAATGTTATTGCTTATTCAATAATATTGGTACACGTTTTGCTTTTCTAAGATAGGGCTCGTACCGCTAGTTACATCGCAGTTTTGGTGACATACCCTTTTTAGTTAAATACTTGGGCGTTAGCCCTCAGATCGTACCTTGCTTTCATCCTGTCACTTACGATTTTCGTTCTATTTCGAACCTGTCGGTGCATGTTATCCATTATCACCCTCAATCTAGCAACATATTCGGTTTCGGTCCTTTGGACATTAGGGGGTGTCCCGAATTTCAAGTCTGCGGGTAGCCTCAGGTTAGACCCGAACAAAATCTTCGGCGGGGGTAGAGCAGTGGTGTTGTGCACTGCTGATCTGTATGCCATTAAAAAGATTGGTATGTGTTCATCCCAGTCCTGCTGATTGTTGTCGATCACTTTTCGCAGATGTTCTTGAAACGTTCGATTAAACCTTTCAGCCATTCCGTCAGACTGAGGATGCACCGGAGTCGTTCTAGTTTTATTAATGCCAAATATTTGACAAACCTCTTGAAAGATTGAAGTTTCAAAGTTTCTATCTTGGTCTGAATGCAACTCGATGGGGGTTCCAAACCGCGTGACCCAATTATTGACGAATACTTTGGCTATTGTCTTTGCTTCTTGGTTAGCTATGGGGTATATTTCTGACCATTTACTGAAGTAATCGATGACTACCAGTACATACTTATTTCCTGCGTTGCTGGCTAGAAGTGGTTCAGCAATATCCATTACGATCCTTTCGAAAGGTGCACCCACGTTATACTGCTGCAAGCGCCCTCGCGGCTCACTTTTCGGGCCCTTCGATTTGCTGCACTGATCGCAGTTGCGAATCTATGCTGTTACGGAATCCTTGATGCCTAGCCGATATAAGTTTTCCTTGATTTTTTCCATGGTTTTGTGATGCCAAGCTGTCCTCCGCTTGGTCCCCTGTGGTATTCCCTTATAATCTCACTAGTTCTCGCCTGTGGAACCACCACTAATTTCTTAGCCCATGAAGCATTCTCACTATGCTATATGCGCCACAAGCATCCATTCGTAACGATGAAGCTCTGCCACTGAGCCCAATACGCTTTCGTAATCGGACTTTCTCTTGCAATCTCTTCCTAGGTGAGACGGTCCTCCTTTTCTATGGCCTCTGTTATTGCGTTTAAATCTTTGTCGGCAATTTGAGCACTGCTGTGTTTCGAAAAGTTTTCTTTGGGCTCAACAATAGTCCGGCAGATGGCGACCTCTCTTATTCTCGTTCCTTACACAGTGTTTGCAGTGAGGGTCGCATAGACGTCTGTACATAGCATCCGCATTGCCATGCGATTTGCCGTTCCGATTGGATATCGAGAATTGGTAAGTTTGCAGGTTTCACTCCACCTGGCCAATTGCCCTTCTGCTTCTTTCAAGTTGAGTAACCATCGTGGAGCAGCATGATCTGTCCTTAGGTGGAATTGTTCCCTTACAGATATTTGTGGAAGTGCTTGACAGATTGCGTTATTGCCAGTAGTTCTCGTCGCGTAATAAAATAATTCCTATCGAATTTGGATAGGCGCTTAGTGTAATATGCTATTACCTTTTCTTTGCCATCAATTTACTGAGAGAGCACACTGCCTAAGCCTTCTGGGCTTGCATCGGTATCCAGTATAAATTTTTCTTCTGGTACTGGATAAGCTAAAATGGGTGCCGCGCATAACAACTCTTTCAACTACGGAAACGCGTGCTCTTGAGACTCTCCCCATGTGAAGTATCAATTTTTCTTCGTAAGATCATCCAGCCCACTGGCAAACGTAGTAAATCTGGGGACGAATCTGTGGTAGTATGTATAAAGTCCTAGAAAACTGCGAACTTCATGCAAATTTCTTGCTCTTTTACTGCTCTGATTTTATCTTCATCCGTGTGAACCCCAGTCGTAAAGACTTTTGCCCAAGATATGTCACTTCTTTCCCAAAGAACACACATTTTTCGACACTCAATCTCAAACCTGTTGTCCGTAATCGGTGAAAAAAATCTGCCAGATTTTGTAGGTGTTCCGTGAAATCTTTACCATGACAATAATGTCATCCAAATACACCAGGCATGTCCGCCGATGCAGCCCTTTTAGAACGCAGTCCATTAGGCGCTCTAATGTGGCAGACGCATTGCATAATCCAAACGGCATTACAATAAATTGATATAAGCCATCGTCAACGGAAAACACGGTCTTTTCCTTGTCTTGCTCGCCAACCTCCACCTGCTAGTACTCACACTTCAAGTCTAAGGTTGAAAACCATTGCGAACCTGACAACGTATCTAAGGTGTCATCGATCCTAGGCAAAGGATAGCTATCCTTCTTGGTCACTTCATGCTTCATTGAAACATCGCTAATCGAAATGTTTCTGATAGCTTTGCACTTAATAGCAGCTTCCTCACCTGTTGTCGTCCGAAACCATGGTCCAACTAACGGATCGAATTTTTCTTTGACTATTGTACCGTTGATAACTGAATGAGAAGCACCAGTTTACAGCGTGATGATGTAGTTACAGCACTAAATCTTCCCATCCATCGTAAGGCTCTTCTTACTTCTCTTTGATTGAGTAATACCGACCGTAGGGCTACCAAAATTCGGAGTCAGCCGTTGCCCCGCTGTGCTGACTCTTTTTAGTTTAACGCCTGTTCGTTGGATATTTCGTTGGCATCTTTACTAATATTCCGTTTATGTGATGTTGACTGTGATCTTTTGTGCTTTGATCGGCATTTCCGTGCAAAATGACCAGGTTTTTCGCAGAAATAACACTTACGTGTTTTTGAAACCAGTATTTGCTTATTTTCGCACAGAACTTGTTGAACCGCCGCGCAGACCACATCCGAGATATCCATCTTTCTGGTAATTTCCGTGCGCCTCACCTTCATCCTTGACGTCCACAGCACACTAGCTGCTTCTTGTGTAAGCGCGAAGTTTTCTTAAGCTCCGCGTCACGAAGTCCTTTAACAAAGGTTCCGATTTTTAACCTTTCCAGCACGTCGTCTGGCACACCGATGTACGCGAGATTGGTCATGCTTTTGATTTAGGCAGCGTAATTTTAGATCGTTTTCAGGCTTACCTCCTACACATGTTTGCTACCATATTTTCTTTCCATTGCATCCAATTGCAGCGAATTCCGTTCATTTCCCTTCCGGGATTATCTGGATGATTTCCGCTGCTGCTCCTCTTAAGGATGTTGTTAAGGCGACTGCTTTATCGTCGTCATCCCACATATATTTTGTTGCAAGAACACCGAATTGCAGCTTGAATCCATTGAAGTTAGTGGGACCGTCAAATACGGGTGTTTTCACTTTTATAGAGTTGTTGGTTACGTCATTAATTTATAGCTTAGCTTTGTTAAGGCTTTTATTTTACTTCTCAAGGCGTCTACATCTTCTTCCTGGGCATTCATTCTGGCATCCAACTGGCCTAGCGCATTATCAACTTTCCCTTCCCGCCCATTAACTTTACTTTCGAATTGCTATTTGAAGAATGACTTGGTTTTCTGAATATTCTTAATCTCTTTCTTCGGTCAGTCAATTTTTGAATATATTTATTGTTGTCCTGACTGTATTTGCTGTTGTATTTGCAGTTGGACTTGCTGTTGCCCTTGTTGGATTTGTTCCATTTGTTGTTGCACTTGTTGCGTGAACTCCATAACAACGGCGTTTGTTATACTTATACGATCTTCGCGTTCTTTTTCTCTTGCTGTAGCTGTATTTTCTATTCCTCCCAAGTTGTCGGTTTACTCCCTTCCATCGATGTTATATTTGAATTCAAGTGTGGACAAGTCCTTTCCGTCATTTTCTAAATGTTCGACCAATATTTGTTTTAATTCAGTTTTGCTACTGAATGTACGAAGGTTTCTTTTTCCCAGCTCCTGTTTGAGATGATCCACTTTGAGTTCTTCTAATTTCACCATTTCTGTTTGTTTCCAAGATTTCACTTCTGACACCAGTTGTTACGAATTTCGCTTTTCTAAGGTGGGACTCGTACCACTAGATCGTGAATATTCTTTTAAAGGGAAATACATTTCAAAATTCTTTTATTTACAATTTATTTTTCTTAAAAGTAAGATTATTCACAATTTATTTTTTTGGCAACACTCTTGACTGCTTCACTTAAATATTCTTTTTTTTACTAACCTTGCCTTCCGCAAATATTCTATTTATATATATTTTTACAAGCATATTCATGGCTTCATTTTTAATCCGTTAACCTGGTTTTCCGCTAATCTTTTTCCTCGGCCGGCAGCTGCATGGCGCGCCGCGAATGTGCACTTGATTTTTCCCTGCCTGCTTTTCCGCTAATTTTTGTCGTCGACCGGCAGCTGCATAACGCGCCGCGAATGTGCATTTGGTTTTTCCTTGTCTAGGAAAATTATTTTGTGTGAAAATTAATTAGCTGCAATGAAGTGGATTTGGGATTTTTATAACAATATGATAAATAATGGATATATCCCTTCGCCATGGAAAACAGTCAATATTGTGCTGTTACGGAGCGAGAATAGAAATACTAACGATGCAAAAAATATGTGAGCTATTAGTCTTCTACTCAAAATAAGCAAAATATTTGAAATGTGCATGAACATCATTAATAAAATTTGTTACGAGGCTGCGAAAAGCCACTTAAATTCAAATATAAACATTATTCTATAAATGCAGTTCATATGTTCATATCAAGCCAAAGTTGAAATTCAAAAAAAGATTTTTGCGCAGAAGTTTGCCTTATTGACATTAAAAAATCATTTGATAGCGTCGGGATTCAAGGTTTATTATATAAAATCAAAAAAACTTAACTATTGTTGTCTATAATAATTTACAATAGGATAAGTAACGACCAGTTTAAAGTTTTTCGCAAAAATAAAACGAAATTGTAAACTCCCCAACACTCTTCTATCTATTGTAAAAAATATATGGAGATCGCCTTTTGAAGTGAATACAAAGTCGTCAAAGGTTCTAACTTAGGCTGTGCAGAACATGCAAAGAATTCTAATACATGAAGTATGATGGTAAAATAATCTATGACAGAGCAGGGAGAAATGTAAAGTAAAAATTTAATATATCGTGGCAAAATTTGTAGATTGCGATATGGTATTCCTATTATTTTAAGCCTATCCAGCTCAGGTACTTCCTGTAAGACAATCTGTGCATCTGTGCTGAAATGAACGTGGCATGAAGCACCCATAATAAATAAAAGACAATTATTATTAAACTTCAGTATACCGCCAAGATATATTAGGCAAGAAGTTATCATAGAAAGTGTGTATTTATTAGTTTAGTAATTCTAAAATCTTTTCTTTATTTTCGTTCCTTAGGCGGTGTTTGCAGACGGTTCGCATAGGCGTTTGGACACAGCATCTGCGTTGCTATGAGAGTTACCATTCCTTTAGCAAACCTGGAAATAGTAAGTTTGTAGTCTTCCGATTTACCTGATCAATTGTCCCTCTGGTTCTCGTAAGTTCAATAACCATCATGCAGTAGCGTGTTTGGTCCTTACGTGAAATTTTTGACCATATAGTACTTGACGGATTGCATTATTGCCAGCAGCTCCCGTCGCGTGACTATAAAATCGCTCTGATTTGGTTAAGGGTTTGCTGCAATATACTTTTAACTTCTCGTTGGCATAAATTGCCTAGAAAAGTACTAATCTCGTGCAAATTCTTTGGTCATGGCCATTCTTTGGCTGCCTTGATTTCATCTCCATCCATGTACGCCACATTCATTGAAACATTATGGCCAAGACATTTTACTTCTTTCCCAAAGTACAGGCACTTCTCTAAGCAGAACTTGAAGCCTACTGCTGGTAATCAGCGAAATAATTCTTCCAGAATTTTTAGATGTTCCTTGAAATCTTTGCCTATGACAATAATGTCATCTAAACACGCCAGGCATATCTTCCACTTTCGTTCTTTTAGCGTATAGTTCATTAGATACTCAAATATGGTGGAGGCATTGCATAATCCAAACGGCATTACGGTATACTGAAATAAATCATCGCTAGCGGAAAATGCGGTCTTTTCATGTTCAGCGAGCTCCACCTGCCAGTACGCGCACTTCAAATCTCACATTAAAATCCATTGCGTACGTGATCGTGTATTCAAAGTGACGTCGATCCTATATAAAGGACAGTTATTTTCAATTAGTGACAATTGCTAACCCACTTGATGACTTCATTCAATTTCATATAATCCACACAAGAAAATACACTGGCGAACACCACGGATTATGTGAAGCTTCAATGACTTTGTATTCTTGCATTTCTTTCACCGAATTCACCGTTTCTCTTCCTTTCTAGAGCCCGCAAAATTGGCCTAGTTTTTTCTCCAGAAACTTTCCAATATATTACTTCTGCTGCTCATCTAGTCCATATTTTTACAAGACTTTTAGTTTCTTGCAATGAACTTGTTTTGATATTTCTGCCTTTTCGTATTGCACTAAAACGTCTCCTTTGCGAATTTTTGTTCGAACGCTGTTTAGGTTGCTACCCATAGCTCTGTTGATAATTGAATGGCAAGCATCTTGATGCTGAGTTATAATGAACTTGCAGCTCTGAGTTTTTCTATAGATATATGATTGTGTAATACTAATGCTGGAGCTATTAGAATTCAGAGTCAGAACCTGTTTTGCCATGCTAGCTCTTTCTAGTTCCTTTCGTCAGACATTTCGCCAACACCTTATCCCATACTCTGCACACATGATGTGGAGTGTGTTCTTTTGCGATACCATCGGCATTCCCGTCCAAGATGACGGTTGCTGACAGACACAACACTTGTACCGTTTAGAAACCAGTGTTTGCTTATTTTCACACAGAACTTTCTGGATCGCCTCGCAGACGACATTCCAAATATTGATGTCATCGGTAACTTCAGTTCGTCTCACCTTTACTGTTTACCTCCATATAGTACACTAGCGGCCTCCTAAGTAACCGCGAAGCCGAAGTTTCTTGTTTCGCGCCACGAATTCCTTTATTCCAGTATTAGTCTTCAATTTCTCTAGTACATCTGCGGGCACGTCGAGATATGTGAGATGGGCCAGGCTTTCGATTTTAGTGACATAATCGTGAATTGTCTCAGTTGCCAGAAGGCAACCAATGTTACTGTCATACAACAATGCTATGTTATGTTTTTGACGACACAACTAAATGAAAACCACTTCATTGTGCACTTCACTCACGTTTGCCACAGCTTCGACAATGCTTCCAGCCGAACCATGGCAAACTATTTGCACCATCATTAGTGCAACATTGCGTTCGATCTTGCAGGTCCAAGCCAACAATAACGAAAACAATAATGTGAGATACATCAAATATCAACCTTGGTATATCGCTACTAGCTTTACTGCTCCCACAAATGAAATTATGCAATTCAGATAGGATAAAAAAATTTTGCTCCAGGAACTCGTATTCGTTTTCATTAATTGGGATCAGTTCATCTCGTGGAAGGTGAATGGAATTTATTTGTATCTTACGACATTCAACCACTTCAAGCTCATATTAGGACGTTGAAGATTGGAATTACATCCATGGATCTAATTGCTTACAATTTCACAACCCACGCTTCAACGCTTGTTACAGAATTTAAATATATGAAATCTGAATTACAAGAAAATAACGTCCTTTTGCTGCAAAACTGGCGAGCCGGGCAGCGATTTCTTTTATTGGAAAGGTTGCTAACTCATTATTGGCCGCATTCAACTACGAATACGCTAACCATATGTTCAACATTATTGAGATTATTAACGGAAATGAACAGCGCTAAACTTGTTTAAAAACCAACCTTCGAACTGGGATTCCACCAACAATATCGTCAAACAAGATGAAAAGGCCGCCACAAGCGAACTTATTTAAATCAATTATAATTTTTCAGAGAGATTGCCCAACATTCGCAGGATTAACGTTGTGGTTAACATTAGCTTCTTTCACTATTCAACGAATTCAAGAAGATTTTCTAAGGGAACTAATGGACGTGTATTACAAAAGAGTCATACCCCTTTCGCTGACACCAACTTATTCAACCAGGCATCACAGAATACCAGTTAATATACAAACTCATTATTTCATTAACTGGACCTGATGTCTTGAATTTGTAACAGCTAACACCTACGCCTTAACAACTAAATGATACTTTAGTGACTGTTACAATTGCAATTGAACTTTTAGCTGTAAATCCTAACCTGGACAAACATTTCTTAATGACCACAACTAGTCTAGGGAAACGCGCCTTGCTTGGAGAATGCAACTGTCTTTGATCTGTGACGCAACCAATATACAACACAGAAACCAACCATATACTTGTGAAATAAATCCGTTTAGCAACGTTACGATACCAAATTGTACCCTTAAGGCCTTCTAGAGAGGACCATGGGTCACCACCACATGCGGAACGAATATGGTCAGAAACGTATAGCAAAGCATGAATCATTCATCCTTAAGGCGCTTCACACGCAGTTTCAGTTATCAATCCCGATCAATGCTGGCACCGAAACTTAACAAGAAGAAAGAAATTAAAGCACCCTTAGCATCACCACGAGCTACACCCCAAGTGCAGGACTAGACTGAGGATTTTGTAACTGCTTTTTGGTGCACCATCAAGGTGGGGATGATGTTCATGCGTGTAAATGCATATATATTTTTTTTCAACTTCACAATAGTTTATTAACATTGTGTTACTTTACACATTGTGTTTTGTTTGGTTTGTTTGTTTCCCTTTGCCGATCGTTTTTAAATTCGCTTAACTGAAATTCGAGCACTAGTTCGCGGAATCCTGCAGTGATCTACAAAGCTCATTAGTTTTTTTGACGTATTGAACTTTCGTTCCGCCTCGCGTTTTCTTTGTCGAAGTTTCTATTGGGTGGGGAAGCGGCATAGGGGCTGGGATTGGCTGTGGAATGTGTGGTAGTAATGGTTGAACTACTGCTCCAGAAATGTATTTATGTATTGATTGAAGTTTTTTCACCAGGATAAGAGGATGTAATCAGATGAGACTATGATACGCAAAACAAAGATTTTGTTTTGACAGGATAATCAAAATTTTATAGAGATACCTAATTAGAATAACAAAAATATTTTTTAAATTGCCAAAATAAATTTATATTTATGTAGTGTAGTGCGACATTAGACATCTAGAATTGTAGAGCTTGGTATGTAAAGAAATTTCGTGTTTTATTTGTGATATACAAAAAGTTATTTAGGCGGTTGAATTAGAGAGTATTCGGGCTAAGTTAAAGGTAGGATCTAGGAACAGCAAAGCCAATTGCTTGTATCCCGGAGGTTTTGAATTACGTTGAATTAACAACCAATAATGCTGATTTATTTTGTCGAAATGAGAGTATTTATATTATATTTATAGCTAAAAGAATAGCAACAAAAAAATAAATAACTAAAAACCATTTGATAATTACCAATGCATATTGTATCTTATAAATAAGTTAATAGAAAAAATGCTGATACACAAAAAAGTTATTAGAATGTAATATAAAAATCTCTCAGAATATGTGTACATGTATATATCTACTAGAAATTTGTATATAGGTCTACGAATTTACTGTCAAATTCATTTTATTATTATTATTATCGTTATTATGACTATAATTTTTTTGATTAATGAAACAAATGCTAAAACTTAAAAGGAGGAATTTAGCATCTATGTTGTTCTACTCTACTACAAAAAAGAAAATTAGATATTGAGCATAGTAGTGTTAATAAAGCACTGATTTCAGTGTGTCAATGGGATTATTTCTTCCGAATATAGTTCTTCCAAAAAATGAAAAGCTTAGGCAGTCACAAACAGTGTGCCAGAATTTGTTCACATATGCAGATTAGAGAAGAATACTTCTTTAAGATTCTTTGATGTGTTGCAAATGTATGGCCAAAACAAATTCTCATAAAATTATTTAATCTTGATTTTCACAATATTTGTTGAATATAATGGACGAACTAATTAAGGGTTAACAGAGGAGTAATACTGATCATAGTTTTGTGGATTTGATTCCACAGTTTGCTCTTTGACTTTGCTTATTTTTAAGTCTGTATATATCAATTGGATTTTAAACAGGTTTTCTTTTCGTTATTAAATAAACTTTTATAGACCAAACCTGTGCTTCTTTCTCAAGTATAACAAACGTTTACCAGCGAAATCAGCGACACACATTTTGCAATTGCAAAATTAGATTTTTTGCTATTTTTTGCTGAACTATACAAAACTTTACCATGATCTATATATAACTTAGACTTGTGTTATAGAAAAAGCAATGTCTTTATTACAAGCGAACGACACACAAACATGGATATTATAGACTTCTCTGTATAGACTCGTCTGCTCGTCGTATACAAGACTTGAGCTTCTCTACTTTCTACTTTAGCTACTTAGCCCTTACAATACATTTCGTCTGTGATACTCAGCAATGTAAATATACTTTATGCATATACGCATGCATGTACATACCTTGCTTAAAATTCTATTTAACCTAACTTACTACAACCGAGATGTTATAATATTTTCATTATTATGTGCTGCTTTAGTGAGAATTCACTCTACCTAACTTGTTGGTCATATTCATCTGGATTCTGTCGTGTAGTATCCAGTTGTCAATTTTAATCGACTATTCAGATTAATGTGGCTGCTTCATATAAGTGAATATAATGTTTTAAAATTTTATTTTTTACCACATTATAAAGAGTTTTAAATATACTATAATTATGAAAAACCAGAGAGCACAATTGTAACATTTAATTTTATTTTGTAACATCAGTTACAAATATTAGACTCTTGGATGCAGGGTTGGTAATTTCATTGACGAAAAATGCCGACGGTCAAAATATTTGGTAGGTAGATGAAATTGGCAGGTGTGGAAAAACAACAAAATAAGAAGAAAAGGAAACCAATTTTGTGTTTTGCGAATGGAATTCAAAAGTGTAGAGAGAATGATTTTTTTCCCTTTTGTGTATATATTGATAAATATGTTGTTTAAAGAGTCAAAGCATATATGTCAAATTTTTTAAAGAAAGAAAGAATTGTGAATAATACGAAGTCTCTTTCGTTTATTTGATAAGAAAATAATACAAAATGTAATTTTTGATAAAACTAATACCTTAAGGCGGTGAGGAATTTCCATCATACGCAGAAACTTCTCACCGATTACCTCATCACACTTTTATATATATTGTAACGTCCGCGTACATTTGAAGGTAGCGAATCCGTCGGTCTGCTTTACTGCTCTTTCCCAATAAAGTAAGTAAAATCATAATAACGGCCTACCGTTATGAAGAACCTCTATTCATAACGCTTTCTCTCTCGAAGTAACGTTAGAGAGAATTATGAAAAGAGGAAAAGTGCAAAGTCTGTCTGAATGATATGAGGATATGTCCCTTCTTTGATGTTTTTGAGCAGTTAGTTTTTGGACAAACATAGTGGGAGAGCTGAAGGGATGTGTGATATTTTGGGATGGAAAATAATGAAAAGTAAAGGTTAAAGGTAGTCATTTCAATGATATCATTATTAAAATAGTTGAAAAAAGAAACAGACTTTGGAGTGCTTTACACTATCGTGTAAAGTTGTTGCCTTTGTGCAAGAACTAAAGAACGAAGTAAAAGAAAATAAAACAAAAATAAAAAACTATGTCAAAAAAAATAAAATGTAATAAAAAAAAATAAAATGTTAAAAAAATGGCAAACATTTTATAATAAGACATTGGATGCCCTACATTGGATTGAGAAACCTTAAAATTAAGGGAAATATTGTAAATCTTTAAAAAGAAAAGGAATGCTTGAAAAAGACTTAATAAATATAATTGTTGGTTTATTCTCTATGCTTGTGTAATTAATTTACGAATTTTGCGGAAAATGTGAGAAAGTATCGAGTAATTATTTTCTATTAGTAAAAAGGGTTCAAAAGATCTGTGCAAGTGTGTAGAATATGAGTTCAGTAAAAGAATATTGTTGACGAAAAAGACCTTACGCAAAACTACCTTGAATTCAGGGCTTCAGAAATAAAATTTTTAATCAAGTCTTTTTTTGTTTTGGATTTCAAAAAGAATGAAAAAATATGGAAAAAAAAAGAAAAGGGGAAAGAATTTTTGGATTTCGTGGAGCTGGGTAGAAATAAAAACGGGAGAAAGATTTTTAAAAAAAAAAAAAAATATTTGAAAATTTTCATGGTGGCGATCAAAGTTTTATCAAAAAGGAGACAATTTTTGGATTTCGTGGAGCTGGGTAGAAATAAAAACGGGAGAAAGATTTTTTTAAAAAAAAATTTGAGAATTTTCATGGTGGCGATCAAAGTTTTATCAAAAAGGAAACAAATTTTTACTAAAATTGAAATCTGAAAAAAAGAAAAAAACAACAAATTGTCAAAAAGAAAAAAAGCAACAACAAAAATTTCAATATAAAAATCTCATTATATTCAAATCCTTCATTAAGACTCGGATTGTGAGCGAAGTGCCAGCGGAATGTATATTTGCGACACTATGTAATTTCAGTTTCGATTACGCTGTTTATTGAAAGAAAGGAGTACGAGAGAGAGGCATCGTAGTTCCAGAGTTATTTAATTGTTTAATCTTTTTTTTTTTTTTAAAAATTTGTAATTTTTTGATTACTCACGAATGTACATTCGGCGATTACGCTGAGTTAATATTGAATAAATTTGTTCTTTAGTCTTAATATTAGTTTTAACTTAAAACTCATTTATTATACTTTTTGTTACCGATTATATTAAAATGTGCAACACTTAAGTTAGTTTAATCGATCATTGGCTGGCGAAGTAGGTATATTACACATTCACACTTTAACATCAACACACTATAAAGATTCTCTAGGGCAAAATCTTTATTCAGGACCCCCCAATTTCGGCGAGCTAGCCACAGCCTAGGAAGAGCTCTTCAGGTATGTTACATTTTCGTCTTAGGTTCTTATTACGTTGTTGTACCAACAGCTTGCAGTGAGAATGGCAATGGTCTTGTTATAGTTAGGAATGCATTCCGCCAATGAAGTCGGCATTGTAAACAAGGAAAGTTATTGAAAATATTGAACGAAAATTTGGAAGAAACTACGGAAAAACTTGCTATATTGGAAGCATTCAAATTCTACCAAGACAACGACCGTAAGCCTAAGTCCCGCTTAATTCAGGAATTGCTCTTATGTAACAGCTACAAAGTGCATCATCCCCTCTCCCAATCACCAGGCATGAACCCCATCAAAAATATATGTGGGATGAATTAGACTGTGTGCGAAAACAATCAATCTCTTCCGTCTAAATCTAAAAATAGACTACAAGAAGAATGGAGTAAGATCCCTATGTCCTACACAAGAAAAATTATACAAAATATGTCAAAACGTTTAATTAACGTTATTAAGCAAAACGGATACCCCACCGAATATTAGATTTTAGTAATATGCAGTTTGTTATCTTCGTATCCTTCCTTATATGCAAAAACCCCAATATTAATGATGTTGCTTTTTGAGTTGTTGAAGATATTTAATTTTCTTGTTTTCTGTGTTTTTTTTTTTTTACATTTTAATATGTATTCCCTAGTAGTACAAAATAGTAAAAAAAATTTCAATGTTTGCACAATGGACTAGGTTTAACAAGCGTTTAATTTTTGTCGAGCGAAAAAACCCAATATTAATGACACTCGCCGTACGTAAGTACTATTCAAAACAAGCAAGAAAATTAAATTCGGTCGGGACCGAATCTTTCATACCCATCACCGTTATCTTAAAAAAGGCAAAAGAAGTAAAACCACATAATTTTCATGTTCTATAATGTGGAGTTGGTGCACCTGATTTTTTCCACCGTCAATGGGCGTTGTAGGCGTGTGCTTGGAAAGGTTTGGGTCATGTTCAATTTGTTTTGCAAATTTATAGGTGATATCTTCATTTTCGTTAACGGGAATGTTAACCACAAATACTACAAGGTTACGCAAACAGATAGATGGACGGACGAATAGGCGGACATGTTTAGGTGCATTCCAAATTTGAAAGTGGCCAAGAATTTATGTACTTTGTAGGATTTTTAAAGTTTGTTTCTGCGCGTTATAAAGATATTGAGAAAATAATTACATTTTGATACACTATAATATTTTGGTAGGGGTGCTCAATTTTTTCCGTTTTTGTACACAAATGCTACTTTATGAGTTTATGAGCTAAAAACTAATTTCTC